>JAWZYV010013291.1:0-122339 GCA_038373885.1 Cheiracanthium punctorium
TCCATGCTACCAAAATACTTACGGATAATTAAGCAAAATACTCAACGATACTATTAAATTTTGTGCCTCTTTTTCATATGACTTTGTTTATTTTATTGTATATGTCAAATGTCAATGATCAATACTGAAGAAATAAAAGCCTGGGATAGTATTTTGGGGACCCTGTATAAATTTGTACATTCATTTTGTTTCCATATATTTTTCGTCTTTTTCTGTTTTCGATCATAATTTCCCTTTTGAGTAAACCGAAAATAAAAAGCTATCACGTAACAACTATTTCAAATTCACAGCTTTCAGGAATTTCATAATTTACTGCGACTCAATGACTTGAAAATACCGCAAGAACAATTTTCCTGAAGAAAATGCACATCCAGTTTTTTTTTTTCCTTCAAATACTTTCTGGAAATTAATTAAATTTACGAGAGCTTCTTTAGTTTTCATAAACTTTCATTTAGCTTACATTTTTTTCACGGTAGAATAATTATCCCCGAGAAACCTGTTAACGTTGAAATATTTTCGAAGCTTTAGTCATGTTTAAAATTAAATATTTTTCATAAGAGAAGTTAGCTTTTTTTAATTATAATTGAAGTGTTTTTATTATAGCGCCATTTGTTTTATAAAATTGCTATTTTTTAAAATATGTATTCACGAGAACATTGTGATGAAAAATTAAACAATCCTAAACATGTAAATCGTGAATAAGTTTATTAACTGGCATTTGTTATTGGCGGGAGTAAAAATTCGAATTTAAAAAAAGTGTGTTGTAATAAATTGTTCTTATAAAATCGTTGTAGTGCATTTAATATAGATTTTCCCCGTTAGCAAGAAAAATTGTGGCCTATATAGCATAAACATCCTCTCAAAATTCAAAATTTGAGAACATTGGTATGAAAATTAAACAATCCTAAACGTGTAAATCATGAATAAGTTTAAAAAATGGTTTTTGTTACCGGTGGGCGTAAAAGTCCGAATAAAACAAGTGCATTCTATTAAATTGTTGTTATAAAATGGTTGTAGTGCATTTAATATAGATTTTCCCAGTTAGCAAGAAAACTTGTGTGCGTATGTAACATAAAATTAAACATCCGCTGAAATTTCAAAATTTCTATTAGCCTTCTTATAAATTCTTTAGGGGCGTAGAAACTTTCGTTTTCAAACAAAAGATTTGTTTTAGGATCTAAATTTACTACAAACGCAATTGGTGTATTTCCCCTCGTTCTGTCGTCTCGCAATCGGCAAACAACGCAAGAATTTCCTGGAGCTATGAGACTCGGGCATTTTAATAGCCAATAAATGCATCTCTTTTCGAACATGTGATTACTGTATAAACCACGTGACTTGCACTTTCATGACTGTGCCGCCTGCTCTGCCCAGAGCCAATATATTTAATGTATCTTGTAATTTTCGTTATTTTAAGAGGAATTTAATTAGATTGATAACATTTTATTCTACGAAATACACGAAGGGCGACCAAAAAGTCACCGGAAATTCCTCCACCCTACTCATGGTACCACACTATTGTACCGATCTTGCTTCCAGTGTCTTCCACCTGAAGAAATTCCGGCATCACCTTTCCACGAACGAAGACTACAAACAACTGTGACACTCTGGCTCCTTTTTCAGACCGTTGAGTTCTATGAAACTGGACTGCAAAAAGCTTACCCTACGGTGTTACAGTTCAGGTTATTGTTACGTTGAAAATAGCTGGAATATTGATGTGTCTTTTGCAATAAATTTTTTGGATAATAATGTCTTGTTCCTTTTTATTGCGAGTGGGGGGAACTTACTTTCGGGACGACCCTCGTACATCTGGTACGAAAATCTCTAGAGAAGTTCTTTCACCTTCTACATTTAATTTTCCATTCGAAAGCATTGAATCAAACCTTACCACCAAGAACACTATTCAACATTATTCAATGGATGCTCCATCCATTCTAAAAGTGCTTTCTCACCTGCTATAGAGAAAAAACATTTTCAAAAAAATGATTCTCGGAATCGCATTTATCAGAAAATTTTTGAATAACATTCATCCCAATAAAGGATTTTTAAGTAAAGGCATAAATCAATTTTTTTTCTAAATTTTCAAAAAAATTTTCGGCCTTTATTATTAACCCATTTATGCCTAGTGTCCTTTTTTTGGGACGGCATTTTCGCTATTAGTCGAAAACGTTATTTATTTTTCCTAGCCTTTATTCATGAGTATTGAGCCTCAACTCTACAAAATATTTTAACATGACCAAGTAGGATGTTGATATTTCGATTTTTATGCATATTGATTTTAAAAGAAATCATCCCTTGTACAAGAAGTTGACATCAGAAATTTATCTATTATTTCTGTTATCAGTAAAAATCGAAGAAAGTCGCAAAAATATCCAGGCACAAATGGATTAAACACTTGTAAAAGTTTATTTCAGATTACCGCTTCAAGGGGATATTGTACACTTTAACCCATTTATGCCTAATGTCCATTTTTTGGGACGGCATTTATGCTATTAGTCGAAAACGTTATTTATTTTTCCTAGGCTATATTCATGAGTACTGAGCCTCAACTCTACAAAATATTTTAACATGACCAAGTAGGATGTTGACTTTTCACCGTTTATGCATAATGGTTTTAAAAGAAATCATCCCTTGTTCAAGAAGTTGACATCAGAAATTTATCTATTATTTCTGTTATCAGTAAAAATCGAAGAAAGTCGCAAAAATATCCAGGCACAAATGGGTTAAAAGTGATGAAAATTGAAATAAGTGCTTTCATGTATCAGGCGTATTCGGAAAGTAAGTTCCGTTTTGAAAAAAGAAAAAGAGAAATTTTTTCAAGCCAATTTTATATTTACACGAAAAAGCATGACTTAAACTATTTTTGTGCATAGTTTCCGCCGATGTTCAAACACTAGTCGTAGCGGGTTATCCGATTTTCTATACCTTCTTCATAGAAACGTCCTGCTAATTACGATAACCACGACTACGGGGAAGAAAACAAATTCAAGCAATTCAAAACAAACGTACAGGAATGCTCAGTAAAGGGATTGTGTTTCTCCATGACAATGCTCGGCCTCATACTACTGGTGACACTCAAAAGATGATTCGACAGTTCCGTTGGGAGCAGTTCGATCACCCGCCGTACAGCCCAGACTTAATACTGTGCGACTACCATGAGCTCATGGACATGAAGCGCGAGCTACGCGGCAAGCTCTTTGAATCCCACGATGAAATGAAAAATGCTTTGTAGTCGAGGATATTGTCAATGGCGAGAAGTTTCTATATAGAAGGTATTGAGAAGATGGTAACCCGCTTATAATTTGTAAGAATTTCATCGCATATTTTTATAGTGAAGGGATATAGTCCAATTTCTTGAATAAGATAAGGTCACTATCCAAAAACTGCTTACTTGTACGTTTTTCCGAGAGATTATTTATCACTTTTTTCCCTCTGGCGGTTTAGCATTAAAATAAAGATTTTTATTAATAAAAAGTGTATTTAGAATAGAGTAATGGGTAATCCTCACGAAAAACCGTACAAGTTGACAGTTATGGTATCCCCAGAAATCTGGAATTTGCTCGTGCCCTAGAAAACGCTGTCTGGTACGCAAGGGGTTAAATTTTTTTCAGCACTTTTGAATCACCTGGTATATACACACTCGAGCGTCTCTTTCCATTTCATTCTGAATTCTGTATAATTAAAAACTTGTGCTCCATAAAAGTAATAGAAGAAATTAGGCAATCTCCCGATGTTTTGCTTAAATGTACAATACATCTAAGTGCATTCCCGGATTCATCTATTCCACTTTTGAGGACCTGAAGGCAATGTAAAATTAAGGCTCATTCTGTAAAAGGAAACAGAAAATGGATCAAAGTCTCTAACATTAAGTGACGTCCAGAAAGCTGCAAGAAAATTAATCGTTTTGCAGGTTCCATTAGTAGCGAAAGAGCTGTTTCTTTCCATTCTTTTCTTTTCTTTTTTTTTCCAAGTCTGAGACTTCGAATTTTTAAACTTTGTATTGTAATTTACTAAAAACCATTAAAATTTGTATGAGTACTCTTTAACATTTGCCAACAACTTTTTAAAAAAGTGTTTATACTTGTGTTTCATTGTCTTCTCGACAATCTAATTGCTTTAAATGCACATCGATTGTTAAGACATTTATGATACCCACCTTTCACGAAAAAGGGTGGCTTCTTTTTACTTCTTAAATATTGATAAGAGATGTACGCAGTGAATTACAAAGTTATGTAAGTAAAATTATGGGATTTTATGAAATCTATTTAAATTTCCGAAGATTAATTTTAAATAAGTACGAACTTTAAAATCCCTTATCAATTTGCGTATAATCCCTAAATCTCGAGTCATTCCGCTTTTTTTTTTTTTTTTTTTTTTTTTTTTTTTTGCCTTTGAGAAGTCATGTCCGGCCACCGGAAAGTAGTTTAAATCGACATTTATTTATTTTCATATCTCTAATATTTTAAAGAATACAATGCTGAAATTATACATATCCCTTTATTGGCACACTGGACACATTTACAGCATTGGAATTTTTATTTTTATTTACTGATTTAATTTTTGTATGGTTGCTGTATGTAAATCTGAATTTCGTATTTATACATTTTTTTTCCCGTTTAAAACGTAATCGGTATCACAAAATTCTGCAAAAGTATCTTTTAATGTTACTCTGTAATTTATTGTGTTTATCCATGATCAGTACTTAAGATGAGTGTTTTTCGAGACACTCTGTACATATTTTACAGTGCATTATTATGTGGGTAACCCTATTGCAAATGATGCACTAGAGACTTTTTTTTTTACAGTGGATCCAAAGCAGTTCCAGTATTTTACGCCCTTTGTGCAACGTTAAGTTCCGTAGGATCACAGTCAGCTTAAGCTAGGTTCCCATAAGGGCACCAGAAGTGAAACAAAACCGTGTTTGGTCAGTGCTTGGGAGGTTGACTGGGTGACACCCTCTCTGGCCTGGAGTGTTGTGGGGCCGTGTACGTTAAAGGGAAGTGATGCGTGGGTGAAATGTGGCGTGGCTATTTGGAACGATACCTCCGGGGTGCCAATCTAGGTGCTTGTCTCTAATATGGAATTGGTTCAAAATCAGAAGGCAACCAGGTAAGTCGATTTTCCTTCCACTGGGGCTCACTAAAATGGAAGCTGCTCCCTTTTGCCCATCGCACAACACGTATTTGGGCTGCACAAGGGACACAAACACTTTTTTTTTGGCTTCAGTAATTTTCATCTATTTTGATTTGCATTAAAATATCCTGATTGCTTTTTAAAGAAAAATATCTTTTTGCTAAGAAGTCATAATATTTGTTTTATATGAAGAATCATATTTTTTGATTAAAGCACAGTTTTATACTGCCCGAAAGTCTATAAGAACATCGGAATACTTTTCGATATTAGTGGTAGTATACGTGTATCTTGTAGCTGTGGTAAACTCTACATTTTTCACACTTTGTGTTGAAAAAGAATTTAAAAGCATATTTGGGTGGCAGGCAAAACTTTTTCATGATGCCGACAGACCTAGTAACACAACCAGTTCAAAATGCTTTCAAATAACGTTTTTTAAGCATCTTTGAACGTTCTGTGAATGTCTTTTGAACGTTTTTTGAACGAGTTGTGCTGCTAGGGAGTAGGCCGTTGTTGGGAATTCGTTGTTCAAAAGTTAACCCTAACCCTAGCAGAGCAACTAGTTCAAAATACATTTAAATTACTTTCTTTGAACGTTCTTCAACGTTCTGTGAACGTCTTATAACTTTTATTGAACTGGTGCTACTAGGTAATGTTGATCCTTTTGAGAGTGTTCGCTACCATTGACAGGTAACCGGCGTTAAGAGGTTTATGTTGTTCAGTGGTGACCATTAAAGGAGCCCAGCTAACACACACAGGTTCTCTGAACGTCTATTAACGTTCAGAAGACGTTTTCTGAACGTTAATAGACGTTCAATCTGTGTGTGTTTGCTGGTAGGTTTCACTGTATCGAAAATTTTTGCTACTATAACAATTCCTTTACCTCATAGAAGGAAGTAAAGCATAACAGGAATAAATACGTCGCTGTTGTAGTCTACCCGCACTGTTAAAAATATAGTTCAACGTTTCACCGAAATTCCGGTGCCAATTTATCTGCAACAGGTATTTTGAGAAATGTGGTGCTAAGATTCACCATTTTAGCGGTGTTTCCTCAAGCACCATTGTATAGTAAAATTAATACACACTACCACAAGAAAAGGTAAAAATGTTCTACTCGGGACTCGAACCCACAATGCCTGATTCAAACGACCGCGCGCTAACAACTAAGCCACACCTGACCAAGTTTTTTTTTATCGAAAACAAATTATATATAGCTTTGTTTTATCTCAATTTGCAATAAAAAAATTTCTTGTTAAAAATAGACTATTCAGTTCTGGTATTTTACACCTGATTTTAGAAATGTAATAGTAACTCAAAAATATCGGTGAGTTATGAGCTATAATCAGTTTCTGTTCTCTTTTAAATGAATGTAGATAGGCCATTGCTGTCAAACGTGTTTATTCGTTGTCAAATGTGGTAGCTCCTTTACACAGCCTATATTTTTTAACAAAGGTTCTTTCTTCCATTTTTGAAAGATTTTTCTTTTCGAAAAATTCACAAGGCAGTTTTTTCTTATTTTTTGCAATCGCCCGCTAACCTCCTAACGCGAGATAACGCCGGCCATGTTAGTTCAGCGGAAAACTCTGTTCTTCACAGTTGAACCGAAATCTGGGTTTAATCGGCACTTGGCTTTTATAACACATTTTCGGATGAACCATTAATACGGTTAAAAAATGTGTATTTTATAAGTTTGCGCCATCTGTCGACTGTTCTGCAAAATAAAAACTGAATTGTATTCTTTTCTTCTTGGATAAAAGAAAAGTTTTTTTTTTTTAGGAACAGCAGGAATTATAGGAACTGTGTTTTTTTTTGTTTTGTTTTTTTCGTGCGATAAAAATTGAGTCTATATGTTAATCCAGGACTTTAACTGGCTTTATTCCAAATTTCATCCAAATCCGCCTAACCGTTTCAACGTGAAAGTATCAGGTTGTAACGAAAGTTTTCCGCCAAATCTGCCTGAAAAACTCACTTCTAACTCCTTAGATAACTGTTTATGAACTTTCGGTATCAAACCTGCACAGTGTCACATGATACAACAATAGTACTTAAAGCTGTACTCATAATTCGTTGATATTCTGTAGCTGACTTTTTGCAACACAACTGGAAGTAAATGATGGTTCTAATCCTCTAGAGTGATAGTGTCATTTGAGACACCTTGTACTTAATGATAACTATATTTTTTACAGATTTCATGACATAGTGTTATAAAGTAAGTCTCTTTCTTACAAATGCCAAAAATCGTTTGACAAAATATGAGCAAATACGCCAACGCGAACTGTGTGGTGACGATGTTTGAGGTGGCGGGAAACTTTCGTTACAACCTAATACAATGAACATACATACAAACATTGACATTTATAATATTAGTAGGATTTTCGCGTGAACCATTAGTGCAGTTCAACGTGTATGACATTGCTTGTAACTCTCTGATTTCACCGGTGATTTGGTGAAACGTTGAACTTATATTTATAACAGTGCAGCACGGAGCTCAAACAAAAAAAGAAGTCATGCCTCTTATAAAGTATCTCATGGACAACAACGCAGTCTTTCATTGTGGTATTTGGAAATAACGAACGAATTTCAGGTACTAGCTGATGTGCTTCTCATGTTATCTCAGTAGGAATCAGTTTCACAATTTCTTCTCAAGAAAATCGTATTTCAAAGGGAGAAATGGAAAAAGCCTCATTTCTATGAAAGCCCCCGTGAAATAAAATTTCGGCTTGAAGCAAGTGAAGAAATTATTACTCGAATCCATCGGTATCGATTTTTTTGCGGCTATTCGAAAGGGCTTAGAAAACCGATAATAGTCTGTTCCCATTTAAAATTGAAAGCAACGTTCATCTTGTTCTCCTGTGTTTATGGTCAAAGCTGAAATATTACTTACTGGAAGATAAAGCCCGTTGTGAAAGCAATTGAAAAGGGCGCTAGAAAAAAAAAAAACATTTGACGAAAATATGTTTACACTCAATATCAGGGGCATAGCCAGGGGGTGGGGATATTGGGATATATCCCCCCCCCCCGAAATGTTTGGATTAGTGATGAAATTCCGTCTATTTATACAGATAAAAGTTCATATCCCCCCCCCCCGAAATATTTTCCAGGCGCATATCCCCCCGAAAAATTTTCCTGGCTACGCGCCTGCTCAATATAATTAATCTTTGTCCACTTAAAATAAAGAAATTCATACTCAATTTTTGTTATATACCGAGAAGGAATGATATGCTCTTCTGGAAACGTGCTGAAACTTTTCGCATTCGAACGATTTCGTTTTGTGGGAACAGCTCCTCTTATATCAATGCTTCAAGCAGAGGAAAAAACTTAAAATGTGTAAACTGGAAAAACTGTTTTAAACGAATTGGAATCGCAATTTTCCCTTCAAAGCCTGATAAACGGGACTTGTGTATGACGCAATTCTCACTTGCGAATCCCAATTTTTCCACGCAAATGATAAACGCTTTTTTTTGACTCATGGAAATAAAATAAAGCTGAAAATAGCAAAAAATTGCTTAAAAATGAGGGAACGGGTGGATTTTCAGATATTTAAAGTAGCGCAAAGCCTTTTCTATATTTTTATACATAATTATGAAAATTTTCAAGAGTTGTACAAATCGTACAAACGGTGCAAATGTTAGTACACTTTTTATGCTTGACATTTTAATATTTTAGTGTATGGTGGTAAAAGTACTATCCCTTGGCGTGATCGCCCGGAATTGTTACAGAGTCAGTGAATCAGTGAGTGAGAGATTCAGGGATCAGCGTAACTATGTAGTGGGATAACAGTTCCTTCATCCGAAAGTACGCATTCTCTTTACAATATCTTCAATTTCCTGAAATTATTCGTGGGTCCACTCCCTAGTAGCACAACTAGTTCAAAAAACGTTCACAGATCTTTCGAAATGTGCTCAAAACACGTCATCTGAACATCTTTTGAACTAGTTGTGCAACTAGAGCTGATTTTGACATTGAAAAGTAGACAAAAGAAGCTTGTCGTTTACAAAGCTACAGGATAGCTTTAATTAAATTTACCCAGACGAAAACACAAGAAACTAAATTTAAAATATGAAAAAAATCTATGTAAAATAACACACATAAAAGGCACTAATGAATATGGACACCTGTTTCGGATGAAAAACTTTCGACCTGCCATCATCAGCAGCAGAAGTCCGCACACGGACTGCGACTGGGGACTATAATAAGGCATGTGTCCCCAGTCCCAGTCGGACACCAGTGTAGATATACTCGTATATTTAATTTACACTTTGTGCTGAGACATTGGATTACAGACATATGACTTTATTATCTTATTTAAAAAGTTGTGTGCATTCAGTAATTAAAAAAAAAGAAAATTATGTATAAAAAATATGAAAATATGCATATATTAGTTTATTGTTTTTAATAAAATAATGCTGAAATTTCGGATAAACACATTCTTGTTCAAGGCGTATTATTGGCTTTTGTACCTTGTTTTTTTTTTTTTTTTTTTTTTTTTTTTTTTTTAAGTTTATGTATAAAGTAAAGAAAGTTTCTACATTAAAAAATAATTAGATTCACTTCTACTAACTTCTAATTAAATTGTCGACAGAAAATATTTATGTGGCTGAAAAAAGTTTTTTTTTTTTCCTGTACATTGTGTCTCACAGGTAAAATATTTTAAATCTTATCTTTTTGACGTTATTAAGCCTGCACTTTAGTTTTTGATGTGTTGAGCAGTGCCGAAGTTTATATTAATTACACGCAATTTTAACGAAGAAATATTTAACAATATATTTTAAAAGGTCTGCATTTAATCATTTACTCTGGTGCATAAATAAATCAACATAAGACCTAACACCCCTATTTCATTACAGAAGAAAAAATACACAATAAATAAAATTAGATTAATTAAATTATTTAAATTTAAATCTTTAACGCGCAGTGTTTCCGCTCTGGGAACATCAAACTCTGACGTTTTGACTGTTGCCCGTCACGAAGAATAGATTTGATTTCTATAAAAATAGTTGCGGGTGACATATCTCCACGAGAATCCTTTACTTTTTAGCAAGTCATTTCCCGTAAAAAAATGGTCACGATTATTTTTAACAGCACTGACATCTGCTGAAAAAGGGAAGAATGCGAGAACAGCTGGATAGATTGCCCAATGCTGAAAAAGGGTAGCCGTTACCATCGCTCGACTCAACTACCAGCAAGATGGCGGACGATCGAAACGTTCATCGCGTGCCACAGATCTAGAGACCCCTTTTTGGCACGCGATGAACGTTTCGATCGTCCGCCATCTTGCTGGTAGTTAAGTCGAGCGATGGCAACGGCTGCCCTTTTTTCAGCATTGGGAAAGGGTTGCGCCTCAAACTGTTAAAAAAAGTTCCAAGAGATTTTGTTTATACAGGGTGTCCCAAAAATACCGCCCAAACTCTGCACAGCCAGATTTATCGTTGGGAGTACATAAAAAGTGCTCCAAGAACCATAACTGTACGGCCCGCAGTTTACAAGAAAAGTGCTAGAAAAAAAGCAGAAACGTCATTTTCGGTGCACGAAAAGAGCCTTTACTGGAATCCTGAACATAGTTTTTTTTTTTTTTTTTTTTTTTTTTTGCATATGCTTTCAGAAAATGATGCTTAAAATGTCCATCGCGCATACTGAGGCTTGCATGCGTGTGCAGTGTAATGGCCAATTGCTTACGTTGCATCAATCTGGCACCCACATAAATACACCAGTATGAAAGGGAGGGACTGAATCATTATTTTAGGACTCGATTGATTTATTTTTTCAAACGGCTTTCAAACATAGATGCCAGATCTAATGATTGTAAAAGCCATAAAACCGAGTCCCCGATGTGTAATGCAGTTTCCAATTTAATGTTACTAGTTTGTTTTTTTTTTCTTGCACCGGATGTGACGTCATATTTTGTTTTTTCTATTTTTCTCAAAAACTATGGATAGTAAAGGTACAGTTCTTTGGGCAATTTTTATGTACTTCGAACGAGGAATCTGGCTGTGCAGAGTTTGGGCGCTATTTTTGGGACACCCTGTATTTTAGCTCCTTATGAGAAGTCTAATAATTTTTCGAATGTTGTTACCCCTCTGAATCTGCTAATGAGCTACAGTAGAACATATGGAAGCACTCATTTTGACTTATATCATAATATTATGTAGTGTGCAAGGTCATGTGTGTATTTCGTAATCTGACTGGAGATTCCTTCTTCAATTTTTGAGAGCATATCAATCAGTAACTCACACACTGTGCTACAAAAAAAGAAAACGCAAATTAAAAAAAGCAATCTGAACCGCTTTCATATTTTAAAGACGCACTAAAGTGACAGATATTAAAGCCATATCATATTCAATGCAATGTCCCTTGTTTAATTCTTATTCCATTAAGTAGTAAAGTATATCACATTATTCATGAGTGTAAATGAATGTTTATTCCTTAACTGTTCTTTGAAATCGAAATCTACATTAAAATCGCCTACTAGTAACTGTTTCACAATCTTTGACAGGCATATTACACTAACTTACTTCACCTTTTTTATACTATTTGGAAAATATGTCATAATCCGCGAGTGTACTGTATTTGTATTCCTTGTTCCGTAAAACACTTCTTTGAAATTGAAATCTGTATCAATATAGAACTGTAGATAATAATAAACTGTTTTACAATCTTCGTCAGGCACATTCTAACTATACTTTTCCTTTGTAATAAACTGCGGCGTTTGCCAGTTTCTAGCTTAGGTTCAGTTTTGGGGCTAGCTAGGTTCAGTTTTCTGGGTTTATTTTTTTATCGCCAAACTCAGCGATAAATCATCAAAAATTGCAAACCTTGGAGGCTTTCAACGTATAGGGCGCATTTTACAAATGGGGAATTTTTTTTAATAGCCGACTTGTAATAATTTAAATTTTGTATTTATTTAGATTTACTATCCTGGCAATTTTGATAGATACCACACAATTTTGCACCTTCTTTAACGTAATTCTGTAATTTATTGCATAGAATTGTCATGTATATTGAAGATATAGAACATTAGGTCAGTGCTTCCTGGGGCACTCTGTATACATACATCTTCATGTACAGATATAGGTATATAGATAATGGTCTGCGAATTATTGAGGAAAACTTATTCATTTTAAGAGAACTCAATAGAAAGAAGTCTAATAGCGTCCAATAGCACGACTAAAGAACCAATCAGCATTAGGAATTTTTATAATATCTCTACGTTGCTTTCTGCATGACCAAACCTCAACAGTTTCTTACGACAAACTGTGAAAAAAAGAGTCTATATTTTATTGCAGAGAAAAAACGACAGGCAAATTCAGTCATTTGTAAATCAGGTCATTTGGATGGTTAAAAGTTTATTGAATCATCTTTTCCCAGCGCAAAATACTGCAGAAATGGCCAATTTACCACGAAGCATTAGTCTAATTGGATTCCTGGATATTCCATTGACAGATAGCTAAAGATTGGTAGATTGAAAATTTGTTACAGTAAATGGCTTATTCCTTTAACCAATATTCCATGTAGAGAGTTGACTGTACCAGTTTTATAAAAAGGGTGTTCCATGTTTTGCATACCTTGATGGTTATCCATTAGACAAAAATATTTCTTAAACCATTTTTTCGTAATTTTGTATAGTTTTTTGTTTTGTTTTTAAAATCTCAAATTGTAAAGATAAATTAAGACTGTCTTGTACAATTCCAAAGTTATTTTTAATGGTTCACTTTTTTTTACAATAACAATCACTTTTTAATAACCTCGACATACAGATACATTAACAAAAAAAAAGTAACTCAAAGGGTCAACAATCTCCATTTTTATGTGATTTATAATAATGACGCACAGAAAAAAATGTTTACCATAAGAGGACTATTTTTATTAAAATAAGCATTACGTAAGGTATAGTACAAACACTGATTTATTTTCTCCAAAATGAAATTCACTCCAGACAAACACAGAATACTAAACACGTTTTCTTCCACCGAACGTATCAGGAAACTATAATTTATTCCATATTCCGGCTGCAGTGGGAAATCGGAAAAATAATTACGACTTCTCTTTGAATATTTCCTTTCTCTTTTTAAAAAAAATCCCGATGTGGTAATGAATTGTATGCAGAAGCCCCGTGAGCACTGAAATCTTTACTGTATGCCGATGAAGTTTCTTTGGTTACCAAAGTATGTATGAGGTATTTAGTCTTTAAACCTATTTTAGAAATTAATCGTCAAACTAAAACGTTAAATAACAAAACATACCTCAAAATAATTGTGTTGCAGAGGTACTGCATTCGGCCATTTTCATTAAAGTTCTGTTAGTAAGCTCTGCAGAAGTGCTCCCCAACGACTAGCCCGCACACCGCTGTCAGTCCGCAAGACTAGCGGGCTACGTATACCAAATGTATGATAAAAATAATGAATCCCAAACATCGCTCTAACTATAAGTTATACACTCGAACCCGCTTAATGCAATAGCTAATTTACCACTTAAATTTATTCTAATAAGCTGAATGTTCCATTATCCGAGATCTGACTAATTATTACTGTTTCATAGATTGAAAATTTATTACAATAAGCTGGATATTCAATTATCCGATATCACACTGACTAATTATTACAGTTTGGTACATTGAAAATTTATTACAATAAATGACATATTCTATTATCCGAGATCACAGACTAATTATTACGGTTTGGTACATTGAAAATTTATTACAATAAGCTGGATATTCAGTTATCCGAGATCACACCCTGACTAATTATTACGATTTAGTACGTACATTGAAAATTTATTACAATAAACGGGATAGTCTATTAACCGATATTTCACCAAGCAATTTCCGTTGCATTTATATAGATTTGATACAAAAACGCATGCTTATATAACATTTATTATTTTTCGATCAGTCTGGTCCGCGAATAATATTTTTTTTTCTATTTTACCGTTCGCTGATGTGAAAAGGTCTAGAAACGCTGATCTGTATTGCATTATTTCTTTAATCTATTTGTTTTAAAAATAGTTTGTATGTATATTTTTAACTATATTCTCATTCAGAAAACACAGTTTGTAGTAGAAAGCTTTTTGTGACGTGCGTGCTATTAAACTAAAATGGAAATTCTTTTTTTAATACAAATTTTATATTGGTTTACAATCATTCTTTTTAAATCCTAGTACATTTTTAAAACAATATTCTGCCAACAACCCTTTGTGAAGTAATGTTTTTAGTAATTGTACAGTTTATTAAATTGGAAGGGCTTAACAAATAATAAAAACAAAGCTTTTGGAAAAAGTGTTTTTATTATTATTGTTTAACTAATAAAAAATTTCAACGGGTTTGAAATACGTAAACTGTTATTCATCTTTCAAAGTTTTAATGAAAATAATTATTTCAATCCTAATTTATTTTAACGTGAAATGCCATTAAAAATGGATAAACCGTGTAAGCATTTCATGGTAAATGGTTTTATATTTTGATTCTTACAATGTTAGCAAACTATGCTGGTGAAATTAAGCTCATTGAATATAATTCGATGAATAATCATAACTTGCTGACAATAACTTTTTTTGTAATATTTAGTTCACAGCATGTGTTGGGGAAGAATGTGAAATTTTTATTATTAATATAAATAAGAAATTAAAATTCCATTACAACTGATACATGACAAATAAATCATTATTATAATATTCATATTTAATTAAGAACAACATTTAATATGATTGTATTACATAGAACTAAAATTAGGCAATAAGAAAAATCTCATATAGAATGAAACCATTCCCTAGAGTTAAGTGAATATTTTTGCTTCATCTAACATGCAGAAAATATACACACGAATTTAACAAGTTACAGCAACATGATTAAAAATTATAGTTAAAAAAATCCTACGTTACTTTATGATATTTATGCTGCAGGCATATATACCGTAATTACCAACTAATTATTCGATGACTATTTGTTAAATCATTAAAATAAAATATCCAGTGGAAATTAGAACGGTTTTAATTTAAAGCTTGGTTTCTTACTTTGTTCTTTTTACATGTTCACAGTAAATTAAAAAAAATGCTTGTTTTATTTAATATCCCAATGTTACATTTTCTGCCTCAAAAGTATAAATCTTACTTTCAGTTTTTTCCTTCGATCGTTTAAATGACATAAATTAAATTGTACAAAATTTGTAATCAGTATTATGCATGCTGTCATAGATTTTATTTTGCTTATTGGGTTTGTTCATTCACAAATATTTTATTCCTTCTTGATTTCTTTATTTCTTATCACTAATTTTTTTTTTTTTGTATACTGGTATCATATTTCGCAGAAAACTCTAATTTATTTTTCCCTCAACATCAGGCTTAATTAAATTTTATAATTCATATAAGCATCAATATTTGCATCTGTTTCACTGATTAAACATATATAATTCATAGTGAGTATAATGAAGATAAATGTAAGCATAGAAATGTTTAAGGAGAGGAAAATAACTGCAATTCACAAACATATATTTAGTGAAGAAATCATCACTTGAAAATGCAGCGGGTAAATTTGCTATTCTACTTTTACAACGGATTAATTATTTTTAACCATTTTTATTCTGTAATTAAAATAATAAATTAAAGAGCATATATATAAAGAAAGCGACAATAATGACATTTTTAATAGTCACTAAAAGTACAAAAGAATACCTTCCCTATTTTCTCTTTATTATTGCCAAGGAACAAACTAGTACTTTTTTTAACCACTGTATATAATTAACACATATGTAAGGAATTGGAATTTTATGCAAAAGATAAAAATTATAATAACTATTTAACAGAGATTAAAAATAAGTTACAATTTTAGTTTTGAAATGCTTTCCTTTATTTTAATTATTTATTTAAACAAACGGACAGTATCAAGTAAAAACGTATGTTTTTAAAAAATTCCTTCTTTGAAGAAGAAAAATCAAATTTAGGCCACCAGAAAAAAGTTTATTGCTTTACTTTGTCATTTTCAATTCTTTTTAGCCGCCCTAGACAGATTAGACATGTGGTAATGGTTTAAGTTTGAAAGTGGAGAATTGCTACAATTTCCCTCGATTCTAGGTGCATTTTCAAAGCATAGAAAAGATTCTATAGCCCGTCATGTGAGAATGTAATTTTTTAAGCTATTTCTTTTTATGATTGAGCAGTTTACAATGTACGAGTGACATGAAATTCAATTGATTGTTAGAAAAATCTCCTTTAGTAGGTAGATAACACTTTGAAGAAAATCTATTTCAGATACCTTAGAGACTTAGAATTTTTGTTAGTTCAATTATTTTTGCTTTATTTTTTAATTCCGTTATTTGAACAGTCTAGAGTATAGTCGTGTGTTTTTTAAAGATCAATAAACAAAGCAATAATGAATTTCATTTATCATTTTACATACATGGATGGATTATAATCAGGAAATAACCAAATTAACTTCATCTATAGTACAGACACTATTTTAGAAGGAATAATCAAATGTAATTCCATTTTTTTAAAGATTTTTTTAATGTTTAAGGGGTCTTGTACCCTTTATAAAAGTGATGAAAATCAAAAAAAGAGCTTTCATATATATGTTTCCATATTTACTTAAATAATTTATCTACATGCAGGAAATTTTGCATATCAGTACAATAGCCTTTTTTGCATACATTAACTTCTTCAAAAGTTTT
Organism: Cheiracanthium punctorium; assembly: GCA_038373885.1. Classification (NCBI taxonomy): domain Eukaryota; kingdom Metazoa; phylum Arthropoda; class Arachnida; order Araneae; family Cheiracanthiidae; genus Cheiracanthium; species Cheiracanthium punctorium. Next base: position 16,788 of record JAWZYV010013291.1, read on the forward strand.
CCAAGTTAATAAGGCAATTTAAATTAATTAACAGATTAAAAGCAGATATTTTCTATGTGTGGTTCACTGCGCGCAGATAAGCACATATAAAAATCCTTTTACAGATTCAATATTTCTTTTCTACAAGCACTCTGAAAATGCATAATTAAAATAACCTACTTTTTTTTATACCTGACGTTATATAATTTTTAAACTTACAGATGATTTAATTTGTTAATTAGAGAAAAATAATTAATCATAATTTTTATGTTGATAGGTATGTGACATCTACATAATAATAGGTCATTTTAATTATCAGAGTGTATACAGTAAAATATTGAGTCTTTAAAATGATTTTTTATGCGTGTTAGGCTTAGCGCAGTGAACAAAATATTAAAAATAACCGCTATTAATCCGCGAATACATTAATTCTGCATAATTAACTTAGAAAACTTTTGAAGACATTAATATAATCAGAAAAGATCATTGTATTGAAATATCATGTTTTTTACATGTGAATAAATTGCTTTGGTAAATACATGGTTGTATACATACATACACAGAAGACCTTTTTTTCCGATTTTTGCTTGATTTAAAAGGTGTAAGAACCCTTAAACATAAGCTCTGGCATTTTTAACAATATTTCCCTTGCATAATGTTCCGAAACATAAAAAACAAGTTTTAATTTTTTATTTATTTATTTATTTATTTTTAACTTGCTGTCGAGTTCTTAGTACAACAAGAAATGAAAAAACCATGTGACCAGAAGACAGAAGTGTGCTTATAAACCTGAGTTATATCCTCCTTGCAATGTTACAGGTTTCGCTTTAGCTGTTATTTTCTAAAATAGCTTCTATCTTCATCATGGGAAGGGCATATTACTCTTAAAGTGCCCAGTTGAACTAAACTTTTATAACTGTAATTTTAAAGACAGAAAAAGTCTTTTGAAAGTCTTACCTTTCTTTGAAGAGGTGTGTTCTTTTCTCCAACTGTTTTAAAATCCTTATTGTGAAACATAAAGTGCTTCACCGGAAAAGATTATCTCAAATAGGATGTGCGTCTAACATCATTAAACTAAATTTTATTTTTCATCGAGTATCTATTTATGTAATACGCTAACGTATGCGGTACCAAAATCGACGATATTTCTATGCTGGGAACGGCAACAACTAGATGTAAACATTAGCGTAATAACAATAACCCACGCGCAAAAACCCGAATTAACAGTTCAGGGACGACAAGTGAAGCAAGCACATTCGTTACTGGTTACGTTTGTTACGCAGTAGCTAGATTACATAATAACAATACTGACGCGAAAAATCAAAATATTTCGTATATTTTCACAGCACGTTTATCGCGGTTTAAAAAAATCGTCAAGCATATTTTAGCCATTTCCCGTTTCTTTTACATTTTTGTAACCAAGAATACGTATTAAATAAGGCAACCGCATTATATAACACCAGGTTGCAAACTTTTTCACATTAATCCCAAAGCTGCTGCAATTAAGAAGCATTTCTGTAGGAATTTGTACAATACCATATCACCCAATACAGTACTTTTATCGTAATTTTATGAATGGAAATGTCACCCATTATATCCTATCACACATCTTGTATGTTAGTACTTGGCTTTGCCCCCATGGCCGCCATCAACTTTTATCATGATACCCAAAATTTTCATCAACCCTAACCTAAATAAATTGAATGACATATTGAATGAAAAATGCCTCCGATAGATTGACCAAAACTGCACTGAGTGTATAGAACAGTAAGGTGTGGTTGGGGCGAAGCTGGCCGCATTGACGGCTATTTTGAGAAAAAAAAATGCATTAAATATCGGAATTTTGGCGAGAATGAATTATTTTCTGATCTAAACATAAGTAAATCTGGTTGGATGCCATATCATTTAACAAAAAATAAGAGAAAATAACTGAAATAACAGAAATTTTTCAACATTTGGCTGTAATGCAACATATTACTTCATTTAGTATCGTAAAAGTTTAAACTAATACAAAAGAACGGTTTTGCATTATACGGAATTGTAAATCGAATTGATTTTGTGGTAGACTGAGAAAATTTCTAATGCATTGTGTTTTGTGTTAAGGCAAACCTTCTGGAGGGACATCTGTCTAGAGGTCGGTGACTTGGATGAGGGAGTTTTTAAGATATTCTAACCCTAGACAGCCGAAAAAGAACTCTATTCAAAGGTATATAACATTTTGACGTGACGTTTCAGTGACGTCATCTGAGTGACAGCTTACTGCACACCTTTTCTGCGCAGATTCTCCCATTGTCTTCTTGTTGTATTCAACACACAAAAAAGATATCGGGAACATCAGTTTTAACTATCCTTCATCACTCCAAAACATAAATATTCCGCCCTAAAATTAAACTCGAAGGTTTGATTAACCAGTTCAATCAGTTACAATCATCCAAAAACGTGAATTTAACATTTTTTTTAATGTTGGAAATCGGGTTTTTTCCTTAGAAATGCATCAGGAGAACCCAAAGCTGTCTAGCAGAGGGGGGTGGGGGCTGTCGCAGAGACGCAGTCCTGTCGAAATGCTCTATGGTCGCTCAAATAGTTAAATCTGGATTTTCATAATAGCTTTTTCAGTGAGATAAAACATACTGTTACCGTAACTCCCGTATTTCCAGAACGAGAGACTTGTTTACTACAAGCAACTTCCCAAATATTTCGAGATCTTGCTAGATATCACCACTTCCTTCCGGTGTCACCAAAAAGCTAAATCAATCGCCTTAGTTGGCGCGAAATATTGTGTGCCAAAAAAGCCGCGTGACACTGTATTCGACGTTGCTTACAAGCTGCTCATGAACCCTTCTACAACATCCCGGGTCCGGGATCGATTTCCGTTATGGGTTTTGGGGGAAAGGATGGACGAAGCGTGAATTCCGAAGATTTTTTTTTTATTTTTTTTTAATTTCAGGTAGTTTCTTCTGTTGAAACTACTGTCGGATTTATTAACGTAGGATTGTTTATCGATATGCTTACTTCTCTTTTGAAATAAAGCATGTGAATATAACATAAATAAAAAATATTAAATTTTTGCTCGCCTTTAAAAATAAAGGCTATTCTTATAGAATCTTAAAAATCCAATGAAGGAAAAACAAACATGTTTCCACTCGAAGATTCGAATGGCCTTAAAGATTCGTTTATTATCGAAAGTTTAATTTTGTAGTTTATGAATTGCGAGGACTGCATGTAGCAATGATACACGGAATAAATTAGAGTAGAATTTGAGCAAAACATAATGGTAAAAATTTATTAAATTTAAAAATTTGTGTGAGGCGCAAAATGGTAGTAAAATGAACTGAACGTAATAAACTTAAGTACACACAGTTTTTACATTCTTCAAAATCAGGTGATTAACTTACCCACCGAAAATCAAGATATTTGCTTCCTTGCCTCCAATTTTTTTCCTTCCATACTATAGTTCTTCTTTCTTAAAAAACTGTTGAAATCTTGGGCTGTTCACTTAAAGTCTTAACAAATGATGCATGTTAATTTGTTAAGGGATGTTAAGTGTCGAACATCTCTAATAATATAAACAATATCATTATTAATTTATCAAACGAGCTTAAACATTAATTTCTGACAGATAGAATATATATTTTTTTTTCTTACATCCATTCTTTTCTTGACAAAAATTATCGATATGGTGGCAACATAAATCATAATCGGAACATGTCATGTTGCTTTGTCGTTGGAGCAGTAATCAAATTTATTAATTCAAGAGTATTCCGTTCGCCTGTGACAGTGTCATCCATTAAGTAAAGAACACGTAAATTCACCAGCATGCCACTGACTTGACAGGATAAAATTTCAGCTTGTCAGTAACTGTTAACTGGACCGAAGAGTTAACGCCGCCCCTTTAATTCGATGTCGTCAGAATCTCAGAGTAGGAAAACTGTGTGAGGTAGTTTTGCTATTTTTGAGAAGTATCCTGCAAATCCATATCCGCATAGATCGTTTTCGGAGAGTTAAACCTTTAGATCTTAATAATTTAGACTCCGATATAAAGCAGTTACAGCGTATAGCATACTGGTGTCGAAACATACAGTTTTCAAAGAAAAAGTTTTTAAAAAATGAATTGATATTTTGTATTTTAAATATCGCATATACCAGGATGGGTCGTTTTTTTTTTTTTTTTTTTTTTTTAAGTTGGAGTAGTTTCTTGTTTTGAAATTACCGTGGGATTTAATAGCGTAGGATTGTTTATCGCTCCTTAATTCTTTTTTGAAATGAAACATATAAATATAACATAACTAAAAAATTTAAATATTATCCCCGTGTCTAAAAATAAAGACCTTTCATTTGGAATGTGAAATGTTCAATTTAAATATTTAAATACTCCATGGGGTGGCTAGGAGAAGAAAATATAGTATAGAAATTTTAATCTCTAGAAAAATGCCAAACTCTATAATCTGGAAAAAGTATTGAGAGTCTCACAAATTGCGAATTTATCTTGATGTGATATCATTTTTAATCAGAATTAATAAATATCACACAGTTTTTATCCATGACATCACATTTTTGATTGCCGTAATAGAAATCCCGGTTACTTCACATTTGTGCTCCAATACAGTAATATTATAACTTGCAAGAAAGTTGAATTTTTTTTTCTTCGACTTTTAGGGAGGATCGTAATCCTACATTGAAAGATTACATGGACGATAAAATATTATCAAACGTACGCAGAATATACAAAAGGGAATTATGAGGAACAGTTGCCACAATCACTACTGGAGTCTTATTCCATTTAATTTCCCTTTTAGTTTTAGAAATAGTAAATAGACATTGGGTACCGAATCTGGAATGTACGGGGAATAGGTCCATACTTTCCACTTCAACTTTTGCAGTAGTTCTTGAGATTAGCGAGCCGTGTCGAGACGTCTTGGCATTGTCATGCAGGAGAAAGACAACCTTGCTCAACATGCCAAGGCTTCTTGAAACAGAAATCAACTATAGAAAACTGGTTGAATGTGCAAGACAGTGATTTCTACCGAGATAGGTTAAGCAACTTGTTCCTGCGTTCCAGAAAATGCCTGAGTAGTTCTAGTGGTTGTGTAGTCAACTAATTAGCAAATATGATGCTTAATTCCCTTTTGTATTTTATGAATACTTTTAATAAATAATTTTTAGTACTCTTGAAAAACTACTTAACCATATTGGTAAATATCGTAGACATATATTAATGATTTTATTGGTTTTTTAAACATTTCTAATCTACGTAAACGGAGCGTTTTTAAGTGACGTCAATACTCTTATTTTTGAATTAACCTTGAAATAAGTACAAACAATTATTTTGTTTTATTTATTTATTTTTACTTTAATTTTCTTTTTCTTTATTTTGTTTTTATTTTATTTTTTATAGGTTTATTGAGCCTATCGATTACCCACTTGTGAAGATTTCTTTCTGAATTGCTGAGACAATGAAAATCGAGCCACCAAAAAAAAAAAAGAAGGCCTCATTGCAGTTGAAGAAAACTGAATGTGATTATTCGAAGAATAGCAGAAAGTAGAGAGTACATATTTTAGTTCACGTTAATATTCTGATTAGAGAGCACTTGAAAATGCATCTACTCTTTAAATTGAAGATAAATAAATACAGTAAACTGTTTGTTAAAAAGTTGCTTGTGTTGTTTAATTGGTGGTTGTGTTTTGCAATGCAAAATTTCCGAAATTTCAAATTAAATATATGAAAAATAAGTTATATTATTTTTCTATGGAAGATTTGTTAACCAGTTAAACAGTTGTTCACAATGGATCTGAAGAGCCTTAAAAAATGAGACACATGTTTACCAAACGACGACAAATTTTCAACAATACAAAATGTTCCTAAACTATTTTGAAATTGCCATTTATTAAATAGTATAACAACTGTATTTCATTGTCAATGCGTTGGTGCTGGACATAATCATTTTCCAAAAAGAATAGAACGGATCAATAATGAAAGATTTTTTGTTTATGCAATAACAAAGATATTGACGAAGAAATAAGAAAGATTTGAAGGGGCAGAGACATGCTTTCCTTTCAGCTTTTTGTGAGGGCGTAAAAACAATGATTAATCGAACAAAAGATGCCCACTGGAGCGGAGCGGGCGCTCTCTTATGAAAAATGAAAATATTTTATCACTCGAATGGTTCTTAATAATTTCCTTAGATTCTAGACTTTGATACGAGTTGAATGCTGGAAGTCAGTTTTGACGTTATAAATACATCAGGAGAAGTGTGTTGATAAAACATATCATTATTGATTATTTTTAAATTTATTTTCTGTGCATAGCCGTTAAGCCAGGAGCTTTTGAAAACAATTAAAATTAATTAGAAAATAATTTTAAAAACACCTTAAATCACAGTAAAAATAACATCAGCTTGTATCATAAGGATTAGAGTAAATTGCATTTTCAAAACTAAACAATTGCAGTTTGTATGAAAATGATTTGAAAGAGAACATTTTTTTTTTAAATAAAGTTGTAGTTCGAAAAATTACTAATACATGGAGCTGACATATACAATGTAAAACGACTTTCCCATCTAAGAAAACTCCATGTAATTCTGATATCCGATCTGATTGCATAAATCCTAATAATTTATATGATTGACGTATCTAGTTGAGCATAGAATTACAGTTCTACGAGTAAAATAGTTAAAAGTTGCGTTTTTATATAGCATGTAAACCTTTTAATATTTAAATATTCATTGTTGAACACAGTTCCTTTGTTTAAAATTAAGCGTTTAATAAACATTATTAAGAAGAGTATACTGCATATATCAGGTTGTAACGAAAGTTTTCCGCCATATCTGCCTGAAAAACTAACTTCTAACTCCTTAGATAACTGATTTTGAACTTTCGGTACCAAACCTGCACAGTGTCACATGATACAACAATAGTACTTAAAGCTGTACTCATAATTTGTTGATATTATGTAGCTGACTTTTTGCAACACAACTGAAAGTAAATGATGGTTCTAATCCTCTAGAGTGATAGTTCCATTTGAGACACCTTATACTTAATGATAACTATATTTTTTACAGATTTCACAACACAGTGTTATAAAGTAAGCCTCTTTCTTTCAAATGCCAAAAATCGGTTGACAAAATATGAGCAAATACGCCAACGAGAACTGTGTGCTGACGATGTTTGCGGTGGCGGGGTACTTTCGTTACAACCTAATATTATTATTGGACACTTTTAAAATGGATTATGTTATAAATAGGATTGAAAAAAATTTAAATAAATGATTCGTCATAATGAAAAATTATTCGTATATTAAAACTTTATGGTTTGACAATTTCTTGCCAAGTACAGAGTATATAACCAAATTCTGTTCAGTTTCGTAAATTCCCTTGTTCGTGGCGATAAAACGCCAAAAATGCTAGATCTTGACGAGTTTCGGCACTGTATCAATTTATTTTAAACTGGTGGCATCCAGTTCATTCGACTATGCGGTTTTGGCCAACTTCCCCTATGGCTAATTTACATGCGTATGAAAGCGCACTTCTAATGTAAGAAAAAAGAGTAATTTTCAAATAGAACCAATCTATAATGACTATTTTGAGAGCGACTTTTAATTTCTCTATTTATTACAAAAGAAATGACAAAGAAAAATATCATAGACTGAGAGAGATACGCTTTCTATTTCTCTTTTACTTTCTTTCTTTCTTTTTTTGAGAGAAATAAAGAGAAGAAATAGAAACAATGATTAATCGAACAAAAGATGTTCATTAGAGCAAATCCGGATTTCAGCTTTTGTAAAATGAAAGTCATTGATCGCTCGAACGGTTGAAAATAATTCCCCTCAGTCTGCGTAGATTTTGATATGCAGAAGAAAAGACAGTTGCATGTAGTAATTCCTGTTTTAAACGTACATTAGCAATGTATAAAATGGATATACAGTGAGTCCCAAAACACACCTTAATATCAATTCACAACACTAATAATATCCACATTAATAATAATAGGATGGGGGTAGGATATTATTAGTGTTGTGAATTGTAGCATCTTTATCTATTAGAGGTAAGAGGCAAATGTAAATTGTTTGTTTGTGTGATTACGGGACACTAAGCTAGGGCAAACTGCCGGGGATGGGGGGTAGGACATTTTAAGGGGTTCTAACGCGTATTCAAGTTATATCTGGAGAAAACCTACCAAAACACCAGACCGTTAGATCAACAACCGCGCGATGGTATCCGAACCTGAGACTTTCACATTTCGGCCATCTACCATTTTCAGTGACATATCCCCTGTGCCATGGTGAAGCGACAAATGTAAATTTAAAAAAAATATATAAATCCAAAATTCGGTAGAAAAAAATATTAAGAAAAAATCCTTTTGCTATTTTTAGAAAGTAATTTTACCAATCTTTCAAGTTAAGAAGGTAAGTTGGAGTGTTTAGGCTGCTTATTTTTTTACCAACTATGCGAAAAATGAATCAGCCTAAACACTGCAACTTGCCTAATTATCCTTTTGCTAATTTGTTTCAATCTTAAATAAACTTTTATAAGTGTTATATAATAAATTTCTATTTAAAAAAAAGTACTTTACGTTATCACTTAAAAGGACTTTATTGCGAAGCATTAAGCGTTTCATTCAAAAGACTCTGTTAAATGTAATTTCGAGTATCATTGTACTTTTGATATTTTTTTTTTTTTTTTTTTTTTTTGGCTCCAGCATCTAAGAAAGCACTTTTAGAATGGAAAGAACATCCATTGAACTGTGTTTTTTGGTAATAAAGTTTGATTGAGTGCTTTTGACTGGAAAATTAAAAGTAGAAAGGTAAAGAACTTTTCTAGAGTTTTTGGTACCGGATACATTATATAAATTTAATTGCTTTCTGAAATGTACTTTTATTCAGGACCTTATTACTGCACTGACAATACGGGCCTTTGCCCGCGAACCTCCCAGGCATGTTAGGCCTCCAAATTGTTCATTAGATAATCGTTTTACTTCTAGCAATAGTTTGTTTGTTTTTTCGGAAGAGAAGTATCCATAGAGGATTAGGTCAAATTTTGAATTACACTGTGGTTATAATTAAACATCCCCTATGAACAATAATCTATGGCTAAAATGGGCAAAAGGATTGTAACCAAAATGGGTATATTGGCTATATGTTATATGCTCTCAAGGAATTTCGAAAAAAAAAATTAGTTCAAAAAATGCCCACTGGGTGGCGTTTTGTATAAAAAACGGCAAATTTAATGCTGGAAATGGCTAATTCGAAATATACAAACAATTTCAACATTTATTCAATAGTTTTTGGGCATTTATTCACTCATTTGGATAATATTTGAGCTGATTCCACCATGCAAAGTGCCATCTAGTGGACATTTTTTAAACTAAACGTTCTAAAAAATTCCCTTCAGTGAATCTCGTGTACAGTCCGTATGCTAAATTTGGTAGCGAACTGCTCATCGGTTACACTTACAGAATGATGTTTATAGGGGAAGTTTGATTATAACCACTCTGTATTTTATAGAAATCACGAAGTTTTTTCATTTACTGAAATACTGCTGTTTATATTTCCTTGCTTTTCATAATTTATGCTTAATATTTATAAAAACTGACTATTCATTTGAGCTCATTTACTCTTTGGTCAAGCAAGTAAAAAATGCATTTATTACGTATGTTATCTTCATAAATAGGTGTGTTAGAGTCAGAAGACCCCCTCCCCTTCCCCCATAGCAAAAAAATATTGCCTCTTTAAATTATTCTTTTTCATTTCGAAAAAGAACTTCGATGATAAATCAAGACATGACGTTCAGCTGCCTGCGTAAATGGATGTTGCCATACAAGTTCCATTAGAAACGAAAAAAAAAGTTCTTTCTTGCTCTAACTTGAGTAATGTTACATGTACGGCCCTTTTTGATAATCTTAGCAGAAGGAGTGAGGGTTTGATACTTATTATACTACTAGTAGATACAGCCCGTTGTGAAAGCAATTAAATGGACCATATAAACAAAAAATTGATGACAAAATATCATGCTCTAACACTGTACACTCAATACATCTATCTTTGTCCACTTAAATAAATAAGGAAGAGCTTGGATATATGAACCGATGACATTTTTCATTCTTCCTGATATTTCTTCTTTCAAAACATGATAGTTTCAGATCCCTATGCATTTTATTGCTTTCCCCTTTATTTTAAACTACTAAAGGAATATTAATATGATTAAAACTTTGTACTACCTTACATTCGATAGATGGAAACAGAATTTTGAGCTGTCTAATATTTCCAATTACTTGCCGAAAAGCAATTACAGGTTCAACTCATTTGCTCTTAGGAGCATTTTCTAGAAATCTTTTCGTTAACAAATCCTCTGGCTTTTGTGAGAGAAAAGGTATTTCTTTAGGGGCTAACGTTTCTGTTCCTTCGCTTTAAATGGACCTCCATCCCCAAGATTGCTTTCGATTATATTTGGATTTCGACAGTTGAAGTTATCGGTACTGATTATTAGTAAGAGAGTTTGGCTTGTATATAAAATATAATTATTGAAAGGAATCGTTGCATGTGGATAAAAAATTCCAACACTCAGTTTGTTAGTTTATAATGGCTGTGGCACTTGCAAAATCTTTCACTGAAGTTTAAAAAAAATTATTTCGACTTCAGCTTGTTTGAATCTCTGCACGATAAATTTCTTAAATAGTCATCAATTTTATTCTCGTTAATCCATTTTATTACAATTAACTATATAATCTAGGTGAGAGAAGCTATATCGGCTACAAATCAAAACTCAGATATTTGCCTTACATCCATATAGAAATTTTTATAAGTTGCTAAGTGTATTTTTCTTATTTCTGTAGACTTAACTTCCACAATTATCTTTTGAAATTATGCTTATAAATAAATAAAATAATGTTGTTATGCTTCTCAAACTGGATCCCTCTATAATACTTATCAAGTTTCAATAATTAAATTTATTAAATTGTTACAAATAACTATAATCACAAAGAAAGCGAGTAAGTTTAACAAAGGTGCAAACACTAATTGCCCTCTCCTCAAAAAGAATAAAAAATGTAGGCTGCTCAGTGCAAAATAATGAAATTTCTTTAAAATCAACCTAATTAGAGAAAATTTTCCTGAAATATTAACTCATTTTATCCCAGAATACTTGCATAACTTTCTCTAATCTTTGCTGATGCCACCTGCAATACATAAACTTTCGACATCAGCTACACGAAAAATGATGATACCTTTTGAAGAATGTGTATAAAAAGTGAAAATTTTGGAATACTAATTAGTCGTACTGAAGTATTTTGTGGAAATGAGATTTAATGCCCGCGAATTAGGTCTATTAAAATTAAATTGCGTATTCAAATTTCGGGGACTGACAGCGAAAATGCTAAAATTAGAGCGTCCCCCAAAAAAATGCCATGCCTTAATCTGTTAAATTTTAAAAATTCACATACCCGTATTTGAGTTGAAAAAAATCGTTTTAGTTCAGTAATGACTGGGTCATATAGTAAAAAGAGACTTACACCTACGCGAAATGCAGGAAATCTGCATATTCATCTTCTATATCAGAGGTTAACAACCTATGCTGCGAGCTTCGCGTTTGCAGGGGGTTGGGGGGGGGGGGACAGGCAAAGAGGAAGTGATAATGGGTGTTTTAAAAAATCTTTTCCTTTATTCGTATATTTACTTCAAAACGCATGAATTTGCGCCTAAAATGTGTATTCAAACTTCACTGATAGAATTATTTTTGAGTAATGGCGACACATGTGTTCATTTTTGAAGAATAAAAAGCTGTCTGCATGCAGATAAGGGGGAGTTAGGGGGAAGAGGGTGCCATCGTAGGTTAACCTTTGGTGGGAGGGCACAATGTCAAAAAGTTGGGAGCCGCTGCTCTAAATAATTGGATTATCCATCTTCCAGAAGAGTGAGAATATTGAATAAAATTTCTTTTCTAACAAAATTTTCCATTATGTTATTTATTAACAGTTCTATAGGATTTAGTTTTGCTGGAATGATGCATCTCAGCTACTTCGACTGACTTATCACAACAACAAGTAAATATAAACTGCACTTTCCCGTAGAAATCACTTTCCGCGAAAAATGAATCAAATTTGTACCAGATTTTACTTTTTGAGCTTTTCGTTCTCTTATCCTTCAATTTATTCTTTTTTCACCGAAAAAATTCTTATTTTACGCTTGTATCACTAATGAGGAATAAAAATAATATGAAAATATATTTCCCGTTTTAACGCATTTCAGCGTAAAAATGCACTTTCACAAAATACGCAGACACATTATGAACCCCTTCCTTGACGATCACTTTAAAATCACTGGCCAAGATTTCTCCCTGTATTTCTGGTGCCAGTGATATTTTCGGACAACAGAGTTCAAAAGATATGCTCCAGAAAGGTTAGAGCATTTCAATTCTTATGCACGGATTTTTCTTATATTGCATTTTAGACAGCTGCAAATGGCAGTACCATACTATTTTTAACTTAGTTTGAGATAGTTTATTACTAAATAGATTGCATCACACTGAAATACAAGTGTTTGTTATATGCGTTGTGCAAATTTAGCTCATTTTTTTTTCCTATGTTCAAAGAAAACTTTACAATTGGTGGGTCTTGTACCCCTTTGAAAAAGACTCGTTCACTGTTTATAAAACCAGTCATCTGGCGTATAACTTATGCTTGTTATTTAATTTAAAAGCCAAAGGACGGATAGTATTAAAATCATTAAAAGCAGTTAAAAACACATTAAAATCCGTTTGTAGCACTTTCGGTGGCAGCCACCACCTTCTTCAGCTCTGGTCTTAATTCAAAATGCCTGGCTCTCTTCCTCAGTAACGTCCACCCAGGATCTATCTGCGGATGCGTCATGTCATTTATAGAGCCATCTGTCGTTATAATCTGTAAGGCCTCCATGTTTAGGGCATAATAACTATTTTTGTAATTGGCGAGTTTTTGGCTATTGTTAAAGTCGATTTCTATGGGTCGTTCTTGGGCTATTTTTGAGAGGGCAGTAGTGGTTTTATTGAATTTAATGTTATTGTGGTGTTCCTTTTTTCGGTCTTTGATTTTCCGTTTCGTCATACCAATATAGCAGCCTGGTTTATTAGTACTATTGTCTGTAAAGTTTATTTTATAAATACCGGCGGTTTCGTCAGGAGTAATGGTATCTTTATCACTGCGAATGCGTTTGAAGATATTTTGATTAGGTTTTATGGGGATTTTGATATTTTTATTGGCAGCTTCATTTGTAATTTTTAGAGCGGCTCCCCTGCAGTAGGGAATGGCGTTGGTAAATTTTGGTTTCGGGTTTTGATAGTTGTTAATTTATTCCAGCTTTTTGATTCTCTTTTTGAAAAGGTTTTTGACGATGGATTTTGGGTAACCTGCGTTTTTACATTGTTTTTTAAACACAATGTAAAACCACTACTGCCCTCTCAAAAATAGCCCAAGAACGCCCCATAGAAATCGACTTTAACAATAGCCAAAAACTTGCCAATTACAAAAATAGTTATTATGCCCTAAACATGGAGGCCTTACAGATTATAACGACAGATGGCGCTATAAATGACATGACGCATGCGCAGATAGATCCTGGGTGGAACGCTTTACTGAGGAAGAGAGCCAGGAATTTTGAATTAAGACCAGAGCTGAAGAAGGTGGTGGCTGCCACCGAAAGTGCTACAAACAGATTTTAATGTGTGTTATAATTTTAATGATTATGCTTGTTAATTTTTTCGTACTTTTCTTTTTTTATTACACGAATCATTGTTTATCATGCATTGCCTAACTATAACAAATTAATTCAAGTTAATATTCTTGGCAATTCTTAATTCGGTATATAAAGGGTTAAGGAGTTCTGTCGCGTATTCATGTTACATCTGGAGAAACCAATCAAAATTCCAGACCGTTAAGTCGATGGCTGCTCGATAGACCAGAATTCTGACCCTCACATATCAGCCATCTACCAAGTTCAATGTTTCATCCCATTGGCCATGGTGGGGACACATGTATATTCCGAAAACAACCTTATTTTGTCACCACCTTCCCCCAATTTTTTAAAATCAATTTAACACTTAAAAACATTATGAATATGAATGTTAAGTGTTTGCTGTTTAGTTTAAGACTGACATGTCCTTAAGGAGTTGAAAAGATTAAAATTTAATATGTCAGAAAGTATCATTAGAATTTAAAGTTTAATTTTTTAAATATTGAATTAATTATAAAGTAAAAAAATAAGTTTAATAGAAGTTTTCTTTAACACATTCAACGGCAGCAATCAAATCTCTGTATTAACGTTACTAAAGAAGACAATATTGGTAATTTCTTTTCAAATATTGACTAAAATAACTAATTTTTTTCTGAAATATTTTCTAATTTATTTCAATATTTTCCAATTGACAAGAACTAAACCAATATTTTGCTATGAGTATGTATCATTTAAAAATGAGCATAAGGAATTAAACTTCTTTTATGGTGAAGATTCAATGATTAATATTATTTAACAAAAATTAATGTTTTTTGTGCGATTATGGCAACGATACGCTAGGGCGATCTGCCAAGGATGGGGATTGCCCTGGAAGGAAGAATTTATAAGGGGTTCTAACGCGTATTCACGTTACATCTGTAGAAAACCTACCAAAACTCCAGACCGTTAGATCGACAGCAGCGCGATGGCACCCGAACTCAGGAAATAAAATAAGAGTTACAAGTATTAAAATAAGAGTTACAAATATACTTCTGAAATAATCTCGCCTTTATCGTATTTCCATTATTTTAAATTTTCTTTATTTAAAAAATCAGAAAAAATTATGAGAAACAAATGAAAACTTGTTTTAAAATAAAGAATCGTAGAAATAGGAAACTATTTAATCTAAAAACTAATAGCAATGACAACATGAGCAAATTGAAATCTAGTGCACTAGGAAAAAAATATATATTGCTTTACTTTATCATTTAACATTCTTTTCTACCATTCTATAAATCTAAGAAATGTGATAATGGTTTAAGTTTGAAAGTAGAGCATTGCAATGATGGCCATCTTTTCAACACTTATGTTCAAAGCAAAGAAATACTTAAAAGAGATTCTATACCCCGTCATGTGAGAATGTAATTTTTTTTTCGCTTGATCTAGAACAAGTCTTCTTATTTTCTTCTTGTGACTGAACGGTTTTCAATGTACGAGTGACATGAAATTGAATTGATTGTTTGAAAATCTTCTTTAGGTCGAAAGTAGGTAGCTAAAACTTTGAAGGGAAAAATACTGCAGAATTAGACACTTAAAAAGACTTTATTTTTTATGATTTCATACCTCGCTTTATTTCTTTAAATAGGTATTATTTTTAAAAATATTTTTTATTTAATCAATATTTTTTTAATTACAAGTATAAAAACATTAAAACTTAATTTATAAAATAAATTTAAATACTTTTTAAGCATTTTTATATAAAAATATAATTTGTTTAAAACTAATTTTATTTAGAACAGATATACCATTTTAAGATGGATATAAAAAATTTTAATCCTTTTGAATCATACAAAGTTTAAGATCATGTCCACAATTTAGCAGAAAAAATATTAAAGCGATTATTTGCAGGAGGAGGAAGACAAAGTTTGCGATCTCATGTTGTTAAGCGCTCCTGAGCAATCTTTGCATTTTCCTCGATTAAGAAAAAACGTTATGGGACACCCTACATGTGCTCTTATTTTATTTATTTATTTATTTTTTATTTTATGAATGTTTCTTCCAATAAAATGACTTTTTATTTGACGGTCATTCCATGGCAATAAAAAAAGGTAAAAATCATAATGCATATCTTTTAACTGATTATTTGAAGATAACAGACTTTTCTCAGTTTCACAGGTTAGTTGAGTTTTCAGTTACCACATGATCGAATCTTAGATTAAGAAACAATATTTTATTTTTTGATACTTAATTAAATTCTGGTAATTTTAGTTATTTAAGATCTGCGACTAAATTTGTAGGATTTTTTTTCTTTTACAAGATGGCAACTGACTATTTTACGCTAAAGTTTGCACCAGAAATAAGTTATAGGTGAAAAACTGAAAAAAATGAAATGTAGCTGGAAGCGATGTCGGTAAATTTGTAGAAATTTGGATTATTCACTAACCAAACATCCTATATATGACATCAAAAATTTAGAACTACCGAACTTTTATAATGTCACCAATCTTTTCCAACCTCTATTCACTGGACTATGAAGTTAAGATTGTTTCCCACACTTCTGAAACATTTGCTTAATTAAACGAGGTAAGCAAATAAGGGGTCGCAAGGTGCGACCAAAAAAATTGGCACGTACAAGTAAATGTTACATTTATTTTCGCGATTTTGAGATAGGAAAAGTTAGGTGCTATCAGATTTTTGGTGGTGCCGCTAAATATTCAGATCTTAAATGTACCTCTCATTTAAATTTATTAGCATCTAATAAGATTTTAAATTTTAATGAAATATTTTTTAAATTTATTTCGATTCAAATAACGAATTTGTTAATAAGAAACTACGCGAAATAAACTTAAAATGCCTGTCCTTTTGATATGAATGTTTGGTACGTTCGGATAAAATGCGTCACAAATATGTATTTTGTGTCTTTTCAGCATATTTTCTATTGTACGGCGCCATCTATCGGTGTTTCTGGAACTTTTTTTTTTTTTTGCGAGTAATCCGTTTCTCCACGTCTTAAATAGTATGTTCAACACTACACAATTCTACCGCCTGTTCAGAGCTTGAATATGTGTGAAATAATACTTTATCGATGGATAAATACCTTATCAATGTCTTAATTACAGCATGTAGCAATGCAATACAAAGATATTTTAATACATTTATATTTCGGAATTATCATATTCTGAGCTAGAAATATTATGACCCTGATAAAGTTTGCATAATCCATTAGAAAAAAGGAAGCTTGATGAATATTACAAGACACTACTAGCTCTTCTACTCATAAAATACTATCAAAGTAAGCATGCAAGGAACGTGTGAATCTAAACAGAATCATCCAGATATCGAGTTCGGAATCTCAATTATTTATCTGAGTTCTCAGTATTTATTTCGCGTGTTAACCTTTTCAATTTTAAGTACACGCTTATTTAAATGTTATCTAAAGTTACAAGCAAATTTCTAATGATTTAATATATTTAGTTGATGGTATTGGTATGTCAAATATTTATCGAATGGGTCACGATATGTGCATAAGTGAATGGTTTAATTTAACCCCTGGCGCACCAGGACCAAGCAATCTATAAAGGGGCCGTAATACCAAATTATTGGTTCTATTTAACTCAATGATACTAATGCCATCTAGCGAGTGAAAATGAAGGCCAAAACTGTCGAGATGTGAAAAAAATACGGCTTAGAATACCACATAACAGTTATATACTGTGTTTAAGAATACCATGTAGAAAAAAGTTAAGTTCATAGTCTAATAATACAAGGAACGTACGCAGGTACATCCAAGGAATTTGTATGCGACGTTATAAAAACGTACGCACGTATGTCTGTGGTGCTCAAGGGATTGAATTTCATTCGCAAAGCAGTACTCATTTCTGTCGCAGTGCAACTTAATTGCGTAGACAATTTCAAAAGAATTATTATAATAATTCAGAAGATATGGAAGTAGACAAGGAAACATTCAGAATATCTCTGCTGCAGCCGTACCATACTCGCTGGTGAATGGTGAATATGTATATTTTGAGTTCTGTGAAAAAGCAAGTGTTAAATTATTTATTAGATTACAAACATTCTTTCCACACTACTTCTCCCCCACTTATTTTGCTAAATTTGGCTGAAACATTTATAAAAAATCGTTCGAACCATTAGTTTATTTATTATTTCAATAGATTGAATCAGGGGGATTATGATTTAGATGAAATTTGATTAATCTACTAAAACAAGGCAAGGTAATGAATCTTGTCAGACAGTTAAGCGATTGTATTTGCGAAAATTCTATCAACCGATTAGTAATTAACCCATTAGTGCCTGGATATTTTTGCGACTTTCTTCGATTTTTACTGATAACAGAAATAATAGATAAATTACTGATGTCAACTTCTTGAACGAGGAATGATTTATTTTAAAATCATTTTGCATAAAAATCGAAATATCAACATCTTACTTGGTCATGTTAAAATATTGTGCGGAGTTGAGGCTCAATACTCATGTATAAAGGCTAGGAAAAATAAATAACGTTTTCGACTAATAGCGAAAATGCCGTCCCAAAAAAAGGACGCTAGGCATAAATGGGTTAATAAAATTCCATGAACTAATTAGTAAATAACGAAAGTTACACTGCTAGTGAAATATTGTGGACATTCAAGTCGTTACAAATAATGTCATTGCTAATGCGTCCAGTACGCTTACCAGGAAAACCTTAACAGTTTACTGAACATAAATTCTACCACCTCCTAAGAGTTTGAATAAATTTGAATTAAAAAACAGGAACAAATAATTTATTGGTGTCTTGGTTATCGCATAAGTAAGTAGCTTAAAGATATTTTAATGTAATTCCCTTTCAGGACTAAATTATTTGAAGCAGGAAGATTATGAATTGATGAAATTTGCATAATCCATTAGAAGGAGCAAACTTGGTGAATATTACCAGACGGCCCATAATTCTTTTCGAAAATTTCGTCAGAATAAGTATTCAGTGAAAACTGGAAGCTGAGTAAAATAGTATATATGCCTGCAATGAAATAGTACATGCATTTCTATATTAATTACGTCTAGACGTGAAGGCACAGCCGGCTGCGTCAGAAAAGGGTCTCTAGGTCTGCGGCACGCGACGAAAGTTCCGATCGTCCGCCATCTTGCTGGTAGTGAAGTCGAGCGATGGCAACGGCTACCCTTTTTTTCAGCGTTGGGAAAGGGTTGCGCCTCAAAGGGTTAAAAACGATTCCATCTTGGAGAATGGGAATAAAGAAACTGGATATTCCTCTAAGAGCCATCTAACTGAAAGAAACTTTTCTAACTTTAAAAGTCTAAAAAAGAATCTTTTCAAACTCTCAAATTTCTTTGTAGAGGAATGTTCTTTTCCAACTGTTTTAAAATCGTTGTAGTGAAACATTAAGTGCTTCATCGGAGAAGTTTCTCTGAAACAGGATTTCTAATATCATTAAACTAAATTTTATTTTCCTTCGAATGTTTGAGAAAAAAACAATAAATAAAGGAATTTTGAAGAGAAGGAAACTTTTTTAGATTCAAGAATTTGCAAATCTGGGTTTGGATGTCTAATTTGTTAACAGTGAAGAATCAAAGAAATTTAGGAACGTTTGGGTAATTTAAAATGTAATTTCAGTTTTCTTTTTGAATATTACTGTGATAGAAAAACAAAAAGTTGATATTTTTATTTCGCAGCTATATCGTTGATAGTTAAATCGTGCGCCAAAAATCTATAATATGTCTTCGTGGAAATGCTGGTATAGATGAGGATCATACAATTATATTAAGAATGTTGGAATTCAGCTCTTGCTTATACAACATTGCCGAAGTCAAATATAGCCTTACAAAACTGGAATAGTCAGGATATTACACTTTAACAGAAGAAGTCTCAGAAAACTGCAAATTTTGACTAAAAGCCAAGAAAGTGTTGAAATGTGATGTGAGAAATTATCTGAAATCTGTATTTGTATCTAAATTTTCATTCGCCATATGTCTAGAACAATTTAAGTGTGACAAAATCTTTCAAGAGAAAACTCTTGTTTAATATATGAAATATTTAAAACTTTGTAAAATAATTTACACAACAGGTAGTTATCGTCGTATGTTTGGGGTGAAATTTTCTCATTATTTATCAGTTGCAAATTTTTTTCCGACAGCAAAAGCAGAAGAGCGTTCAGTCTTTTGCTTAAGCTGTATTTTTAATATAATTAATAATTTAAAAAAATTAATCAGGCATTTGTAAGGAGATTTATGGCATACCCTGTACAGTATTTTTTCCTGTGACAATCACAATATAAAAGGATCTCACAACAGCATGGCATTCAATCGAGTAACGCCTTTAGTTGAAGATATTCACCAGAAATAAGCCATGGTCCTGTAAACTACCTAAACATTTTTAAAATTATACACAGCCTTTTTGTTTTGGAATTACATTCTAGATCCCGTGTGGTTCTGCTTAAACTTTAAAGATCTTAATTCTTTCTAACTCCTAATAATCAATATTTAGGTGTACAATTTACTGGAAAATCATTATACGTAACTATTCAATAAGCCTATTAAAATTTTCTGACATATTGTCCAGCAAATTTCCGGAACAGTTATGCATTCAAATTAAGTAACATGAAAATTTGCTTCACTAAAGTTATGCCTGGATTTACCTTAATGGATGTTACATCACAAAAGACTATAGATTATTTCCCTTGGTAGAAAATTCAATTACTGTGATTGCAACTATGAAAGTGCAGGTGCATTTTCGTTACCTCACATTAAGTTCGAACGTGATATTTCAAAACCTTTGCATTAATTGAAGAAGTAAATTGACTGAAATGTATGTTAAGTTTCAATAAAAGTAAATTACTTTATCACAAAGTTTTCAAAAAGTGTAATTATTTTGACGTTTTATTCAGCTTTTTGGAAGTTCTTATAATTCATTTTTTTTCTATGTCAGTCTAACGGCGTCAGAAAAAAGTTTCAAAATAGCGCGTTTTATTTATAATATGAATAAATCCGATATTCTGCACATAAAAAGTTGTTGTTTCTGCCCTCTGACAACCGCATGCAGTGGCAGATCCCCCCCCAGAAAGTGGGGCGAGGAGCAGTGGGGGGGGGGCTTCTATTTCAGTCGGTCCCAGTGGAAGGAAGTCCGACTTTAGCCCCGTGGTCCCTAATTTTTAACCCATTCCAGAGGAGGGACCAACCCCTGAAATCGGCACCCCCAGAGGTAGCGTTTAACAACTTAGAGCACATTGGAGCCACAACGGATTTTACGTGCACCAGCTCCCATTAGCGTACTTGGCCCCACAGCAGTCGAGCCGAGATGGAGTTGACCCTCCCAAGCACTGCCCAAACCGGATGCTGTTTCACTTGCTGTGCTCTTATGGGAACGGAGATTAGCGCCCAGACCACTGCGGGACGTTCAAAAAAGTAGGCAGCTTGGCATTGCAGGTGAGTCATTTGAATGACAAAGGACTACGCACGTGCTTCTGCACACGATTCTGGTATAGTATCTCTGTCGTATAAAATCCTAACAAAAGGTGTTATAATTTCAGCGGAAATGACATCAAAATACAAAGGTAGCCGGAAAATCAAAGTCCAAGTTTTGCCTAATATAGAGTCCGTTTCAGTCACAACTAATTACGCCGACTACCTGTTTTTACATTAAAAATTGCATTTCCCCCGTTCAAACAGAGTTTTTGTCGCACAAACATGGTTACTTTGATTATTGTTAGGTTCATCTGCATGATCTATAAATCATATAGACCTCTTATCGAGGGACTTTGAAATTAACCCTTAAATATATATTTTTTTACGTAAGAAATACTCAATACCTAAAATATTTTTGCAATTTTTTGAAGAAAGAAAACATCGACATACATATGTTGTTTTACAGGAAATCTCGTGATAGAATTCATTTAAAAACTGTTTTACAGTTTCCTTTATTAACTTTAAGCAGATTTGTGGTACACTTTAGTTTAAGATAAACAAATTAACTATTCATTGCCTTAAGATTAAATAACCAAGATATTCAGAACTCTATCCCCAAGTTTATTCTGTCTTCTAAAGAAAATAATTTTAATTTAACTTTAACATAAAACAAAAACTTAATTTTTTCTAACTCCTGGGGTTCTTTTACTTTCATGAATGGATTTTTCTAAGCTTTCCTTCTTTTACTTTTAGCCTGTATCGAACAGAGTTTGTTAAAGAAGAAAATGCAATGTGTCTTTAAGGTATTTTATCAAAAGAAATCAAAAGTTGTTATTTTTTGAAAGCACAAAGTTTTTTTTTTACAATTAGGAAAACTTTTTTTTACTTCTATTTATTTATTTGTTTATTTTCATATTATTACTTTCAGATCCTATTGAATATTGATTTCTGTTCAGATCTCGTGTTTTCAAAGTGTGGTTTATACTAATTATTAATTAACTAAAAACGTTTTTAATTAGTTAAATAAAATCATAACAGATCTATATGAGTATACTGGGTACATATTTATTTAATTTACTAACTTTCAGGAGGGACTTCTTATTCTTTACGTTGTTTTGCAATCAAATCGTTTTGAGGTATTCGTGAAATTTCGTAATTACTTTTTATAAATAATAAGATTTGGTTTATTTATAGCATTAAAAATGCTTTCTAATCTGTGAATTTCAATCTAAAGATTTCTATAAAGATCCCATAATTAACTTTGTGTAAATGTTTATAAAGCTTTTTATAAAAGTCTGATAAGTAAAATTGAAAAAAAAAAAACTAAACACTTAAAATTATAGTTTTCATGTGACATTTCTAAGAATTAAAAACGTTTCTTCGTTTAAATAAAATTACCAGTTCATGAGAAAAACGACCATTTTCTTGAAAAATAATGTTAGAAGTATCTTGAGTTTTCATATTTAAAAAAAAAAAAAAAACTGTGTGGTATTTTTCACATATTCTTCATCAACCCACCCCCCGGCCAAAAAACCCTTTAACAGCATTTTCCATGTAATGGTCCCGTTACATCTTACTGTGTGTAAATGTTCCACTAATGCACCAGATACGTCAAATCTAACAAACCGCTGCATATATAAATTATAATAAAACGTACAAACAACCCATAAGTTTTTTGTTGATTTTGCTCTGATTTTTTATGTTTTTCTTATTAAATAGCTATTTTTCTTAAATTAAAAAATATCACTTTAATTTTAAAACTTGAACAAAATAATTTCAGCTTTAGTTTCACATTAACTTATTTAAAATTAAAAACTTTCTTTTCTCTAAATATATTTTTTTCTCAATTCAACATTGATTTTGCCCGAAAAAATTATAAAAACCTTCTTAAAATGTTTCTTCCAGTAACCTCTGTTTTCCATAACCTCTGTTTTCAATAAATTAATTAAATTCAATACAAAATGTAAAAACTGACAGAAATCCACCAACATTTTACTTTAGGCTTTAGCGCGAGGAAAAAAAAACGTTATTTTCCATAAAAGAAATGAAAAAAAAAAATCGAACTCATCTACTTTTTTTCTGTTCCTGAGGCTCTTTATTTTTACTTTGAAGCTTTTTTAAAAATTTGCTTCTGCATTATCTCCTCCAAAAATAGTTTGTAAAATGATGTTATAATATTTTTTCTCCCTGCAGGAATTTCACTCTTGTTCTTTCTACGGCATATATTTTTATAAAGCAGTATCTCTGCACTTTTATTTATCTCCACAGCTTTTGAAGTTGTTAGAGATATTACGCAGTTGGATGGATGTAACACTTTTAATAGCTGCAGTTTGGTACTTTCGAGTGTAAGTTATGTTTCCTTTTTAAAGAGGAAGTGTACAGATTGGTGAGAAGTACCGTTCATCATTCATCTCAGAATTCATTGAAAAGTATTAAAAGAAAGAGATTTTTAAGCACTCTGAAGTTTAACCTTAATAATAATAATAATAATAATAATAATAATAATATATAGATACTTAAAAATTAATATAAATTAATTGCTAATTATAATAATTAATTACGAAAATTATCTTACTATATAGCTACGCTGATCCCTGACTCAGTAACCATTCCGGGCAATTCATCCAATATATAAAACTTTTACATCCATGACTCCAAAAACACACTTGGTCAAATTGATCAAGTGTATTTGTCGTTTTATTATACGAGCTCCTGTCGCAAAATGATAAGTTTTTTGTCATTGTCTTACAAAGTGTGTCGGTTAGATTTCGACCTTCACACATAGATGGCGCTACGTGCAAATGGATCCAATAAAATTGTTGAGTTTTATTTTATTTTTTTTTCTTGTGACAGGCGTATTATTTTTGCACAAAAATGGGTTAACAGTAGAACCCCTCAATAATATGTAAATGAAATAATCTAAACTAATCTATCTATAAGTGCCCAATTTCATTAGTAATTAACAAAATAAGCTCACAATTTTACAGTCCCTTTAATTTATGCGCATTAAAACAGCATCGCAATTGACAATCACAAACAAACTTTCTCTAATACACATTTGTATAATACAAAGCAATCAGAATAACACCAACTCATTATGCAAACATTCTGTACAAACAACTCGCATTAAATTTAAAAGTGAAATGCGGAAAAGATCAAGATTCTTAAAGCCGAACCATTTCGCAATATATTTCGAGAGTCACCAGATTTGAATTTCCTGTGCAATATTTCTAGAGGAATCAAGTAAATATTCATGAGTTTTGAAGCCGTCTACCATTGAAATAAATGATTTGTATTTTTATTCTTTTACAGTTTTGAGGATCGCAGATTGATAAAGGCAGTTCTTGAAACGTTAGCATTAAAAAGCAATTTAGAAGGTTGGATTTCCGATGGATATAGCATGTGCTGCATATCTAGAATTAAAATAGAGGTGTTATTGGATAGTTTGTCAGCGCTGTTCGTATGAAGAATTGCTTTGAAAACAAGTATTGGAATCAGAGTAAGAGCACAGCCTAGAAAACTGAATTTGAATGATGTTAAGAAGTAAAGATACAGGATGGCCATAATTAAAATAGAGATGTTTAGAGCCCGATTGTGTGAAAACTGTTCGCCAAACTGAACCAAACTTGCTGTAAATACTAATTAGACCCACGTAGTTTTGATTTAAAAAAATAGTTTGAATTTTCACCACCAGGGCCAAAGTGGCGATGTAAGATGCATTTTTGAAGTAAAATAGGCATGAAAAATATAGGAAGTTAACATTTACTAGTATTTTGGAATCAGAGTAAGGACATCGCCACGAAAGCTCATTTTGAATACTGTTAAGGAGTAAACAAACAGGTTGACGATTATTAAAGTAGAGATGTTTAGAGCCTGATTGTATAAAAACTGTTGTACCAAACCGAACCAAATTTGGTGTAAATACTAATTAGACCCATGGGGTTTAGACCATTACACCCATGGAGATACCAGAAAGTTAACATTCCTTTGTATATTTGCATCAAAACATGTTTTCCTTGCCTTCCTAAAAAATGTATTCTCTAATGGACACACTTTATAAAATCGAATCCTTTAATCATAAAACAGACGTCTGAAAATTCACTAATGCTCTTTTGGTGGAGGAGGGCGCTCGACGCGATTAGAATGTGAGCGGAAAGCTGTCTATTTGAAATAATCTACTCTAACAGAACATATAATCGTGATGTAAGCTAATTCAATAAAGTATTTGGTAGGGATTTTTCAAAGAAATGGTTACAATGAATAGATTTTTCCCTTTTTTACAATTTTAATTTAACGGTACTTCTAAGTATATTCGGTAGATAAAGGGTTAAAGGGAGGTAGAGCACATAGTAAAGATTCAGAATAACACAACAGTGTGGGATTGGGTACGTCATTTTCACGTAGCTGTTAAAAATCACGTTAGAACAAGTGTTGAAATAAAAGTGAAATTTATGTCCATTGTTCATCGTAAATTAATATATATTTCGTTGAAAAGACGTAACTAAAAAAGATAATTTAAAAATTTTACTTCATTTCATTGATGAAGCTTTAGAAACAAACCCTTTATTTACGAAACTCGAAATCAGACAAACAATTCGACACTCTACCCAGAGTGATTATTAACCCATTTGTGTCCAGATATTTTTGCAGATTCCATTTTTTGCTAATACCAGCAATAATAGATAAATTTCTGATGTCAACTTCTTGCACAAGGGATGATTTCTTTTAAAATCATTATGTATAAAAATTCATCCTACTTGGGCTTGTTAAAATATTTTTTTTGGATTTGAGGTTCAGTGCTCGTGAATAAAGGCTAGGAAAAATAAATAACGTTTTCGACTGATAGCAAAAATTCCGTCCCATAAAAGGGACATTAGGCTTAAATGGGTCAACGGGTAAGTAGAAACGGCGATCTTAGAACGCCATGGACATGTGATTCTGATTCTTTATTTTGTACTCTACCTCTCATTAAAGTTTGCTTTAATTATCATGAGATACCCCGTATATGTATATACAAATAGCATATATGAATATATTTCTTCAGTATTTTATAATGAACGGTACAAATGTATTTACAATTAGTTGTAAGATGGCATTTCGCAAGCTTAACAGACGCATGAATAAGGTGCAGGTCTTTTGTATGTTGCTTTCAGGCATCTCAAACAGTTTGTATGCATGAAATAAAAATGGTAGAAGCTATACAGGGTGTCCCAAAAAGGTGGTAACGGACTTTGATTCTTTATCTATAAGAGATAAGTGGGTAATGTAAATTGAAAAAGAGTTCAAAATGAGGTCGTAAAAAAAGATTACACTACGAAAAAACTCTCGTTACTTTTCAAAAAAATACACTTTTTAAATTTGTATACGACCCCCGTGCAAAAAATTCCCTGTTAGTAAAGTATGCCCCATACACTAAAGAGGTGTCATACAAAATTTAATAATTAAATCCTTTAAAGTGTCAGAGATATGAAGATAAATAGAACGCTGACTTTATACCACTTTTCAAAGGCTCTCGAAGGGAAAACAATCACGTCGAATGATCGCATTTCAGAGATCGTACAGAAATTATAAAAAAAAATCTTTCCCTACTAGCAATTTTGCTCGGGCCGTCATCGGCTGGCTGCGTGGCCGGTGGTAGCCCGAGCAAAATTGCTAGTAGGGTTTTTTCCACTCTAGCAGTAAACATTTGCATACAAATCATGTATAGCCCCCGATCATATTTCTTTACTTATATCTCTGCGATTCCTTATAAGGATAGGCTGAAAGTTGGTACATCACCTCAGCATGGGGCACATTTTGCTAACTGGGAATTTTTTTGTACGGAGGGGGGGGGGGTCGTATACAAATTTAAAAAGGGTAACTTTTTGTAAATAAACGAGAGGATTTTTTTCTTAACGGAGTCTTATTCCCGACCTTACTTTGAGCATTTTTTCAATTTACACTGGCTGTACACTTACTAATTTACACTTATCTGTAATAGATAAAGAATTGAGGCCCGTTACCACTACACCCTATATCAGCGGTTCTCAACCTTTTATAGTATTACGGTTCAGCGATTTCTTGGTAAACATTTAAGATATTGCCAAGCTCAGTTAAGTTTTACAAACTTTCTTTTAGCACTCAATTTCGTGATATTTCGCCAAGCTTGAGATAGTTTGCGGTACACTTTATCTAAACTTTTTTTATGTGACCGAGATATACAGTACTGCAGCGGTTCTCAACCTTTTAACGTCGCGCCCCCCCCCAAGAAAGGCTAACTTAC
Organism: Cheiracanthium punctorium; assembly: GCA_038373885.1. Lineage (NCBI taxonomy): Eukaryota > Metazoa > Arthropoda > Arachnida > Araneae > Cheiracanthiidae > Cheiracanthium > Cheiracanthium punctorium. The sequence continues at coordinate 44,117 of JAWZYV010013291.1, forward strand.
GTCGGTGCCCCCCCCCTCACATTTTTCGGCATACATTCAGTTTTTTAATCTTTAACAATGAACATTGAGTCGAATTTTGTACAAAATAATGTTATCAGTAAAGTTTGAATGAACATTTCAACAGAAAATGGATAGATTTTTGAGTAGAAATGAGAATAAATAAGCTGATTTTTTTTAAAAAACATGCATCACTACTTGCTTCTCGCACCCCCTGCAAACGCTCTGCGCCCCCCTTGGAGATCGCGCCCCACAGATTGAGAAACGCTGCCCTATATAATAGGGATGGACGCGAAACGGAAAATCGGCGTCTCGCAAAACAGCCGAAAAGCCTTGTCGCGTCTCGCAAAATCTCTATAGCGTAATGTTAAAAATGTTTGTCTCGTCTCGCAAAAAAAGCTGTAAATCTCTGTCTCGTCTCGCAAAAAAAACTGTATAAATCTCTGTCTCGTCTCGTAAAAAATTATCTCGCGTCCATCCCTACTGTATAATACCGAAGATAGCTACAAGATAAATTTGAATACAAATCCTACATCCAAATTGAAATAAATTATCTTCCATCATCAAGCTTCCTTTCAGACGTCAAACAATGACAGACCATTTACACTGAATCATGAATTTCTTTTCTATATTAATAACCTGGTAACACAAAAGGTGGTTGTTTCAGAGAGCGCTACGCATTTCGTTCATTACCTTTCCCGCCGTTTCAACTACCGAACAAATGGCCTGGGCATTTCCACCGTTCTGTAATTAGTGTCCTCTCCTTCATCCATCACACTTTCGTAGGTTCTCTGTTAATTTCTTAATTAAATTAGCGTTATTTTTTTCCTCTTCCCTACCTCTGCTTTGTCACCTTTGTCTTAGTGGAACAGGAAAGTTCTAAATGATTCTGGAATCATGCTTCTACACACCTCAAGATAAATGATATACGTATGTTTTGGTGGCTCCAGTGCCGATCCTAGCGGGGGTGGGGCATGATGGTGCACCGCACGTGGACGGCCAAACGTAAGGGGCGGCGAAATGATTAGAACTATTAAACTTTTAACTGAGACGGAATTTATGTCTGTTAGTGAAAATTTCAAATTTCCTACAAGTGAAACTGGTAGGGGATTTAGTCATTCGTATTTTTACAAGTCACTGAAAAATGGTGAAAAAGTTAGACGAACTTGGCTTTTATATTCTGTTTCATTAGATACCGCATTTTGCTCTTCATGCAAAATATTTGGCGGCGAAATGATTAGAACTATTAAACTTTTAATTGAGACGGAATTTATGTCTGTTAGTGAAATTTTTAAATTTCCTACAGATGAAACTGGTAGGGGATTTAGTCATTCGTATTTTTACAAGTCACTGAAAAATGGTGAAAAAGTTAGACGAGCTTGGCTTTTACACTGCTGGCCACCCAAATTGCAACACCAAGAAAAACAAGAGATATCACAACAAAATTTATTGTGTAGATAACATGTTGACCAAGTAACAAATGATTAAATTTACAGCATTCTATGAAGCGTGGTTCCTGCCAAAATCAGTACCCAGAGTAGCCGCCGTTGTTGGAGATCACAGCTGCCACACGCCTCGGCATTGATTCAAAGAGACTTTGAATGTGTTCTTGGGGTACAGCAGACCAACCAGCTTCCACACGTTGCCAAAGTTCATCTGGTGTGACAGCTGGGGATGAACTCTGGGTCAGTCGTTGAGCAACCATGGACCACATGTTTTCTATCGGCGAAAGATCCGGAGAGCGCGCCGGCCAGGGAAGCAATTCAATCTGGTGATTGACGAAGAACCCTTGGACAATGCGTGCCACGTGTGGCCGTGCATTATCCTGCTGAAATATGGCTGTTGGCAAGCCCTGAAGGTAAGAAAGGACAACTGGCTCCAACACCTCGGAGATGTAGCGCTGGCTGGTTAAAGTACCGGCAATGCGTACTAGAGGAGTGCGTGAGAGATATCCGATACCGCCCCATACCATAATACCCGGTGCAGGACCAGTGTGACGGTGCATAATGCAGCTGTTCAGCATCCTCTCTCCACGGTGTCTCCAGACTCGAATCCGACCGTCGTGGTGTTGCATACAGAAGCGTGACTCGTCAGAAGAATTTCATTCCATTCTGTCGTCCACATCCTTCTTTCATCGCACCATTGGCGGCGGAGACGTCTGTGGTTCCGCGTCAGAGGTAGACAAAGCAACGGACGTCTTGCGGACAGACCATTCTGCTGTAAACGACGTCGAATGGTACGCGCAGACACTGGATGATGCGTTACAGACTGAATCTGCTGTGATATGGTTCGTGATGTGACTGAGCGGTCCGTCACTGCCATGCGTACAATCTGCCTGTCATCACGTGACGTGGTGCACTGAGGTCGATCACGTCTGTCCGTCGTACCCTCCTGCACCCAACGATCACATATCCGCATCACAGTTGTTTGGTTTCGTCCAATACGACGACCGATTTCCCTGAAAGATAACCCACAATCTCGGTATGCCACTATCCTTCCTCTGTCAAACTCGGATACTTGATCAAAAGATGATCGTTGTTTCCTACGAGGCATAATTTATCGTTTTTTTGAAAAAAAAGCAAGAAAAACACAATTGCTGTACTTGAAACCGTCGAAATCTCCAAGCCTTAAATAGCGCTTTGAGGTGGCGCCACAGGCGCGCTTGATGTGCGTCTGCGCTGAAATTCTAATCATTTGCATATCTCACCTCAGCTAATGCATGTTGTAAATTTCATATTATTTGCATGCTTCCTTCAGGGTGTTGCATTTACGATGGCCAGCAGTGTATATTCTGTTTCATTAGATACCGCATTTTGCTCTTCATGCAAAATATTTGGAGGGTCCGAAGGAAAAAATATTCAGCTTATTAGTGTTGGTTATAGGGATTGGCAACATTGCTCTGACTATTTTTCGAGATTGCACGAGAATAGTGCAAAACATATGAAATCTGTTAAGACTTTTCGGGAGCTCAAAACACGGCTAAGCAACAATAGCACAACAGATAGAGAACAACAAAACTTCTTTTCTTTGAAAAAGAAACGATGGAGAGCAATTATCGAACAAATGATTGCTATTGTGCAATATTTGGCTAGCCAGAACTTAGCTTTTTAGAGGTAGTAGTTCAAACCCATACGAAAAAAACAATGGAAACTTTTTAAAAGCGGTGGAAATGATAGCCAAATTCGATCCTGTTTCACTTGAACATATAAATAACGTCCAGAAATCTAAGGATAAAGATACCCGATAATGGCGCCAACATGCGGGGAAAAAAATATAGGTCTGCAAAAAAGACTATTAGATATTAATCCTATAGGGCATTTTTTGTACCACGCGCGGCACATTGTCTGAACTTAGTACTAATTAACGACGCTGCTAAATCAAGTGAAGATATTGCAATTTTTTTTTATGTTATTCAAGAATTATACAACTATTTTTCAGCTTCGATATACAGATGGGATATTTTAAAGAATACAATTGCAAATTTATTTAACCCATTTGTGCCTGGATATTTTTGCGACTTTCTTCGATTTTTACTGATAACATAAATAATAGATAAATTTCTGATGTCAGCTTCTTGAACAAGGGATGATTTCTTTTAACCCATTTATGCCTAGTGTCCCTTTTTTGGGACGGCATTTTCGCTATTAGTCGAAAACGTTATTTATATTTCCTAGCCTTTATTCATGAGTATTGAGCCTCAACTCTACAAAATATTTTAACATGACCAAGTAGATGTTGATATTTCGATTTTTATGCATAGTGATTTTAAAAGAAATCGTTCCTTGTTCAAGAATTTGACATCAGAAATTTACCTATTATTTCTGTTATCAGTAAAAATCGAAGAAAGTCGTAAAAATTTCCAGGCACAAATGGGTTAAAATCATTATGCATAAAAATCGAAATATCAACATCCTACTGGGTCATGTTAAAATATTTTGTAGAGTTGAGGCTCAATACTCATGAATAAAGGCTAGGAAAAATAAATAACGTTTTCGACTAATAGCGAAATTGCCGTCCCAAAAAAGGGACGCTAGGCATAAATGGGTTAAAGCCGCTAAGCGATACTCGCTGGGAGAGGCGAATACTTGCATTACGACCATTGCAAGCAGATCTTAAAAATATCCTCGTTGCGCTGAATCAACTTTCACATGAAGCATAAGATCGTGTAGCAAAGCTAAAAACTAAATCTTTAACGAAAACAATTTGTTCATTTAAATGTATATGTTCAGTAATGATTTTGCACGATTTGCTAGAAAGAATAAATATTGTTTCAAAAATGTTGCAGCATCGAACATATTAGGTTTTAACGAAAGTTTCCCGCCATCGTAAACATCGCAAGTACACAGTTCGCGTTGGCCTATTTGCTCATATTTTGTCAAATGATTTTTGGAATTTGAAAGAAAGAGACTTACTTTATAACACTGTGTTATGAAACCTGTAAAAAAATATAGTTATCATTAAGTACAAGGTGTGTCAAATGAAACTATCACTCTAGAGGATTGGAACCATCATTTACTTCCAGTTGTGTTGCAAAAAGTCAGCTACAGAATATCAACGAATAATGAGTACAGCTTTAAATACTATTGTTATATCACGTGACACTGTGCAGGTTTGGTACCGAAAGTTCAAAAACAGTTATCTAAGGAATTAGAAGTTAGTTTTTCAAGCAGATTTGGCGGAAAACTTTCGTTACAACCTGATAGATTTAGCAGAATGTGTCGAAGTATTAAGAAATTTAAAAACATACTTAATTTCGAAAAGAAATGACGAAAGTTTTGCCACATTTATCAATGAATCGTCTATTATTGCCCAGGAAATTAATGTAGAGCCCGAATTTCCTGAAATTCGTGAAAGACAAAAAACCTCGTATGTTTCACAACGAATCACACGATGAAGATATTACAGACTCTGAAAAACGGTTTAAGATTAATTTTTATTTTCAAATTTTGGATATTTCCATCAATTCAGTAGGTGAACGTTTCGATTTGTCGGAAAGCTGTTTCTCAATATTCAGTTTCTTACTAACGTTTAACTCTGAAGATAGTGACAATTTGAAAAAAAAAAAGTTGTATGGATTTGGACATTAAACTTCAAATAAATAAAGATGGAAAAATAGAAAGGGACTTAGACGGTATAGAATTGCACAGTGAACTATTATATTTTCGAGATCTATTTCCAAATATTTGCCGGTTAAAGCCATTAGAAATTTTGAATCATATATTAAGTCAAGATTTAGCATCATATTTTCCCAATTTATCTATAGCACTCGGACTATTTTTGACTATACCAATCAGTGTTGCTTCAGGTGAAAGAAGCTTTTCAACTTTAAGTTTGATTAAAAATTACTTAAGATCTACAATCTCACAAGAAAGGCTGTTAGGCGCACGAATTTGGCTATTATTTCAATTGAAAGTGACATCTGTGAGGCGCTAGACATTTCAAGTGTTATAAATGAATATGCCTGTAAGAAAGCTCCAAAAATATTGTTATAATTTTTTGAAAGATCAGAAATATGTATTGTAGTTGTAGATTGTATTTTTCTGAAAATAAAATACGAACTTTAACTTGATTTTCATCCATTCCATACTTTTTACACTTCTATACACTTTCTAAAAAGTGTTTGATAGTAAATTATTTAAACATTTTGTTGGTTTATAAGAAAAGGGGAGGCCAATTTTAATTTGCACGTGGGCGGCCGAAGGTCTAGGATCGGCACTGGGTGGCTCCGCACACAGGCAAATGATAAAAATTGCCTGCAATACTGTGTAGCATCCTACTATACAGTTACGCTGATCCCTGACTAGCTCACTCCCTAACAATTCCGGTCGGACCACTTCAAAACAAAACTTTTACCGTCCTTCATGCAAACCGATTAAAAATGCCATTTTGTTGGTTTATAAGAAAAGGGGCGGCCAATTTTAATTTGCACGTGGCGCCGAAGTGGCGCACGGGTCCCGCAAAGCGACTTGCCTCTAGGATCGGCACTGGTGGCTCCGCACACAGGCAAATGATAAAAATTGCCTGCAATACTGTGTAGCATCCTACTATACAGTTACGCTGATCCCTGACTAGCTCACTCCCTAACAATTCCGGTCGGACCACTTCAAAACAAAACTTTTACCGTCCTTCATGCAAACCGATTAAAAATGCCATTTTGTTGGTTTATAAGAAAAGGGGCGGCCAATTTTAATTTGCACGTGGGCGGCCGAAGGTCTAGGATCGGCACTGGGTGGCTCCGCACACAGACAAATGATAAAAATTGCCTGCAATACTGTGTAGCATCCTACTATACAGTTACGCTGATCCCTGACTAGCTCACTCCCTAACAATTCCGGTCCGACCACTTCAAAACAAAACTTTTACCGTCCTTCATGCAAACCGATTAAAAATGCCATTTTGTTGGTTTATAAGAAAAGGGGCGGCCAATTTTAATTTGCACGTGGGCGGCCGAAGGTCTAGGATCGGCACTGGGTGGCTCCGCACACAGGCAAATGATAAAAATTGCCTGCAATACTGTGTAGCATCCTACTATACAGTTACGCTGATCCCTGACTAGCTCACTCCCTAACAATTCCGGTCCGACCACTTCAAAACAAAACTTTTACCGTCCTTAATGCAAACCGATTAAAAATGCCATTTTGTTGGTTTATAAGAAAAGGGGCGGCCAATTTTAATTTACACGTGGGCGGCCGAAGGTCTAGGATCGGCACTGGGTGGCTCCGCACACAGGCAAATGATAAAAATTGCCTGCAATACTGTGTAGCATCCTACTATACAGTTACGCTGATCCCTGACTAGCTCACTCCCTAACAATTCCGGTCCGACCACTTCAAAACAAAACTTTTACCGTCCTTCATGCAAACCGATTAAAAATGCCATTTTGTTGGTTTATAAGAAAAGGGGCGGCCAATTTTAATTTGCACGTGGGCGGCCGAAGGTCTAGGATCGGCACTGGGTGGCTCCGCACACAGACAAATGATAAAAATTGCCTGCAATACTGTGTAGCATCCTACTATACAGTTACGCTGATCCCTGACTAGCTCACTCCCTAACAATTCCGGTCCGACCACTTCAAAACAAAACTTTTACCGTCCTTCATGCAAACCGATTAAAAATGCCATTTTGTTGGTTTATAAGAAAAGGGGCGGCCAATTTTAATTTGCACGTGGGCGGCCGAAGGTCTAGGATCGGCACTGGGTGGCTCCGCACACAGGCAAATGATAAAAATTGCCTGCAATACTGTGTAGCATCCTACTATACAGTTACGCTGATCCCTGACTAGCTCACTCCCTAACAATTCCGGTCCGACCACTTCAAAACAAAACTTTTACCGTCCTTCATGCAAACCGATTAAAAATGCCATTTTGTTGGTTTATAAGAAAAGGGGCGGACAATTTTAATTTGCACGTGGGCGGCCGAAGGTCTAGGATCGGCACTGGGTGGCTCCGCACACAGGCAAATGATACAAATTGCCTGCAATACTGTGTAGCATCCTACTATACAGTTACGCTGATCCCTGACTAGCTCACTCCCTAACAATTCCGGTCCGACCACTTCAAAACAAAACTTTTACCGTCCTTCATGCAAACCGATTAAAAATGCCATTTTGTTGGTTTATAAGAAAAGGGGCGGACAATTTTAATTTGCACGTGGGCGGCCGAAGGTCTAGGATCAGCACTGGGTGGCTCCGCACACAGACAAATGATAAAAATTGCCTGCAATACTGTGTAGCATCCTACTATACAGTTACGCTGATCCCTGACAAAACTTTTACCGTCCTTCATGCAAACCGATTAAAAATGCCTAAAACTGTAATAAAATCCACACCGTTTGTACGATCCACTTGAAATTTTTCATAATCATGTATAAAAATATATAAAACTATCTGCGCTACTTAAAAAATCTGAAAATCCACCCGTTCCCTCATTTTTAAGCGATTTCCCCGCTCTTTTCAGATCCATTTTATTTCCGATAGTCATACCGATGACAAACAAAAATTTACAAAAATATAAAAAGTATTTTTAAACAGAAAAGGCAGCAAAGGACTCTATAACTACAAAATACATCACTTTGGATTATTTTGTGCCGAACAGAGGTGTGCAAAATTCAAAGAAAATTTTCGGTAACAGACATGACAATTTTTATCAAGTCTGAGATTAAAAAATCTTTGGAAATTAAAAAGAAATGTATGAAAAATATTCGAATAGTGTGCAGAAGAACGGTATGTTTTATACTATGGGAAAAAACAACTGAAATTTTTATTATTGCTTCTTAAATTTGCAAATGGCACCCAATTTAGAAAATGACTCCTTAAATCAATTACGGCCAGTTAATGTGGAGATCTTGTTAACCCTTTAACGCGCGCTGTTCCGGCTCTGGGAACACCAAACGCTGACGTTTGGACTGTTGCCAGTGACGAAGAATAGATTTGATTTCTATAAAAATAGTTGCGGGTGACATAGCTCCACGAGAATCCTTTAATTTTTTAGCACGCCATTTCCTGTAAAAAAAATGGTCACGATTATTTTTAACAGCACTGGCATATGCTGAAAAATGGAAGAATGCGAGAATGGCTGGATAGATTGCCCAATGCTGTAAAAAGGGCAGTCGTTGCCATCGCTCGACTTAACTACCAGCAAGATGGAGAACGATCGAAACATTCATCGCGTGTCACAAATCTAGATACCATTTTTTTAAGACAGCTGGCTGTGCCGGCACAGCGTTTCAAATGGTTAACCCTTTGAAGCGCAACGATTTCCCAATGCTGAAAAAAGGGCAGCCATTGCCATCGCTCAAGTTAACTACCATCAAGATGCAGGAAAAACACACAAAATACGTTGTTAAACGATACAATAAATAAAAACTTTGTATAATAAGCACACATAAAATGATAACATGATACCTATAGCAATATACGGTCGTTTCGACTAAAAATTCGTTCAGTCTTTCTCTGTCAAATCCGTTCGTCTCACTAAACAGTGGGAACTGAAAAAGATAAACAGATAAGCATGTTGCCATTTGGAAAAAAGAAAAGGCGAGAAACCACGCAGATTAAAGGAAAGGGAGAACAAGGAATTGGATAAAAAGAAAAGAATTAAATAACGACAATCAAAAATAATAAATAAAAAAATAATAACAATGATAATAAAAAGCAAAAGAGAGCACATGAACACAAACACACGCAAAAAAAGAACAAAAAACAAAAATAACATTAAAACAGAAATAAAAGTATAATTTTTTTTAAATTAATACACATACAATAGAGCACATTTTAAAAAATATTTGTAATTAATAAATATAATAAAGTAATAAAAAACATAAAGGAAAGAAAGAAACACTCACACAAAAACCAAAAACAAAGTAAAAGAAAGAAAGAAAATAAGAGATTTAAAAAAGAGAAAGGAGAGAGAGAGTGACAGAAAGAAAGAAAAAGAAAACTGGCAGCATAAGAAAAAGGGGGGAGTAGAGGAAGAAAGTGAATAGAACCTTATAACGACAACTTCCAAGCAGAACCCAGCACTTAGAACGTCTTGTGAACGATGGTTCTTCCGTTCCTTTTGTTCATTCTTCATTCTTTTTGATTAAGAGAAATATTATGAACAGCAAGCTCGAGGCAGTGGTTCCGGGTATCTCGGTGAAGCCTCTTAAACTTCCAAATCTCAAAAACTTACAGACAGACAGTACACTTCGGACCGGGATGGGATACTGACAAAAGGTTAATTTTTTTACTAAAATATCTTGCCATTAGCTGTTCAAGAAGGAGGATGCAAAGACAATGGAGAAGAAGATAAGAATGAAGACAACGCACGGATGAACCATCGTGACGAAATGTGTGAGACTAGAAGAAGATATCGCCACAAGTTTCTGAATTTTGTATGGTTTTTATTTTAAATCCTTCTATAATTCTATAATTCATAAGTCACATCATTCAATGTTATGAGTGTGGTGGTTTTCATTTTTAGGTCAGTTATAAAGTGTGCTGTAGCTTCAAAAGTAATTTTTGACTGGTCACTTTCCTGAAGTCCTAGCCTTATAATATAACGATAATTTAAAACATAAAGTAATTAAAAAACTTTGTAAAAAACACACATAAGAAGTAAAAGGAAAGAGGAAGAACACAGGGAACTCTTTGGAGAGTTCTTTACGTCGAAGGGCTTGGACTGAAGAAGTTCAAAACAATTTTTGAACGAAACGCGTATCCTCTTTCCTTTTACTTCTTATGTGTGTTTTTTACAAAGTTTTTTAATTACTTTATCGTTTAACACCAGTATTTTGAGTGTTTTTTCTGCAATTTAAAACACAGTTGTCTTAAATTCAGTTTTAAAATTTTGTTAAATAAAATTCAGTTGAGCTACACGTTTTTGCCAGTTTTCAAGCTTAAAAATCCAGTACTTACACTAAATTTTTAAATTTTAAGTTTTGGTTTGCAGCAAAACCAACTACAAATTTGCAAAACTGGTCAAATCCAAGAAAGAAACTTGAATAACTCTTTCCCTTCATGTGCCCCTGTCCCCTTATATTGTGCTTTAAAACAAATTGTCCTAATTCCTTTAAAACATACGAGTTTTGGTTTCTATTTAATTTTTGGTTAAGTGTGGCAGGAAATCAGCTCTCACCGAAAATTTTATTTTTTGGAGATGGCCGGTTTTGCAACTAGACGATACAATTGATCTTTATGAAAAGGATGACAGGAAAACCAGTTAACCCTTTTTGAGGCGCAACCCTTTCCCAATGCTGAAAAAAGGGCAGCCGTTGCCATCGCTCGACTTAACTACCAGCAAGAGGGCGGACGATCGAAACGTTCATCGCGTGCCACAGCTCTAGAGACCCTTTTTTGACGCAGCTGGCTATGCGGCGACAGCCGGCACAGCCAGCTGTCGTCAAAAAAGGGTCTCTCGATCTGTGACACGCGATGAACGTTTCGATCGTCCGCCCTCTTGCTGGTAGTTAAGTCGAGCGATGGCAACGGCTGCCCTTTTTTCAGCATTGGGCAGTCTATCCAGCTGTTCTCGCGTTCTTCCATTTTTCAGCAGATGTCAGTGCTGTTGAAAATAATCGTGACCATTTTTGTTATGGGAAATGACGTTCTAAAAAGTAAAGGTTTCTCGTGGAGCTATGTCACCCGCAACTATTTTTATAGAAATCAAATCTATTCTTCGTGATTGCCAGCAGTCAAAACGTCAGAGTTTGGTATTCCCAGAGCGGAAACATTACGCGTTAAAGGGTTAAATACACATGGTAAGTTCTTTTTTTAAAAAGAAATATCATTACTTTCTCTCTTTATTTCCAAGTCACGAAAAACAATTACATGAAATTTATGAAAAGAAATTCAAAGTCAAGCCTCTAAAGATTGTTTAGTACCGCAAAGTTATAATTGTATGAATTGAAAATACCACTTTTTCGAAAATACGGAAATTTGATTTTTGTTTTATCATAAATAAAAAAAATAAATATTCTAGAGTGGTGCTAAGTTTATTTAAATTTAAAAATGCTTTACATTTGTCGAGGCAGGAATTTAAGCTATATCAGTGGAAGATTATTTTACCAGTGCATTACAGTTGAAAGAAGTTATCAGAGCATTTAATGCTTTTTTAGGGAAAAAGTAAGCATGTTTGAAAACAAATTAATTTTTTTTTGTAGTTGCTGTATTTAAATTTCGTTTACGTTTTTGTCCTGTTAGGAATCAGACGTTATTTATTTCAAATGAAATGAAAGTAAGGAAAACTTAAAAAAATAAATCTGGAATATTTAGTTAGTTTGTTCAACAGCTATTTAACTTAATGATGTTTTCACTTCTTTGACATGAAATCCCAAATGATCATTTAAATGCTCCGTAGTAGGGATGGACGCGAGACGAAAAATAAGCGTCTCGCGTCTCGCAAAATAGCCCAAAAGCTTGTCTCGTCTCGCAAATTTCCCTATATCGTAATGTTAAAAATGTGTGTCTCGTCTCGCAAAAAAGCTGTAAATCTCTGTCTCGTCTCGCAAAAAAGTCGTCTCGCGTCCATCCCTACTCCGTAGAGATTTTACTATGAAAGAAATTTCCATTTTAAACTGAATTTTAAAATAACTTTTGAACCATGTCTTGTAAATAAACTAAGGAATTGCATAACAATAAAGATATGTTAATGTCTGTCTCTAAATAACGGATAAGCACGGAATTTCCTTTCTGCTTCCATTTATTTATGTCATACAAATGCTATTTCATAAAAAGAGAGCTTATGTAAAAAGCAGCACTGGTAGAAAACTCTGTCAATATTTATTTCATTAGCGATTCGTTATAAATACTTAGTATTTAAAGTCAAAATTTATACTCTAGTGAGTTGTAAAATGTCAAAGTCGCCTTTTGAATAATTATGAATATAACAAACACTTTAATTTAATATAGACGCAATATTTGGAAAAAGAATGTCTTTTTATATTGTGCGAATGAAAATTACCTTTCTTATATAGTATACACAAGTTAACTTAATTTCCATTTTAAAGATTCAGGGATGACAAATATGGATAAAAAATATTAAAAGCGAAAATAGATTTTAATTATTATAGTATTGGGCTAAGTAATGCGAAGAAAACTGTATAACAAAACTAATTTTTTTCTTTCTACTGCCTACTATAGACTTGACCACTACGAGGGCCAAGGATATTTGCCATTTCGCTAAGGGGGGGGACAAGTAGGCAGTATATTGAAGAGATTGAGTACAGAGTTAAATTTGAGATTATAAGGCGTTGTGTGACCATGCAGACTCGAATACACTTAGTTGCAATAAAAAGAAGACAATGAATGCTTAAAACTATTTATTTAAAAGGTACTATTGAACATTATTACAACGGGCAGTGGTGGCTCAGTGAAATAAAATTACCTGCTATATGGACAATGAAATTAAGATGGAATGAATTGAAAATTACGCCAGAGACCATTTCTTAACCATTCAAAATAACGTAGTACATCAATTTTAGTAGGTAAAACATTGCTATCACTTATACCTAGAGGTTGGCCGACAATTGGATCGTCAGTAGTTTTCCTTGTTGAGGAGAATGAGTTTTTCTACTCATGAAGGTAAAACAACATAACAAAATTGAACTCAATCACAAATCAAAAATATAAAGGCACACTAAATGGACACTTCGTACATAAAAACGCTTAACCCATTTGTGCCTGGATATTTTTGCGACTTTCTTCGATTTTTTACTGATAACAGAAATAATAGATAAATTTCTGACGTCAACTTCTTGAACAAGGGATGATTTCTTTTAAAATCATTATGCATAAAAATCGAAATATCAACATCCTACTTGGTCATGTTAAAATATTTTGTAGAGTTGAGGCTCGATGCTCATGAATAAAGGCTAGGAAAAATAAATAACGTTTTCGACTAATAGCGAAAATGCCGTCCCAAAAAAGGGACGCTAGGCATAAATGGATTATAACAAACTGAAAAAGAAAGGAAGGGTGGACGAGGGAGAGAGAAGTAATCATGTGATGGTCTTGCACTTCCCTTATCTCTAAAGTCATGGGGAAGCTACAGTTTTATCACCTTGAAATCTGAGCCCCATATTCGCCTACAAAAATATTCTTGCTATTTCGGAACGCTGTACTGCAGTGTTCTGTATTATAAATACAATCATTGAAAATTTCAAAGATTCTTAAACATTTCTTAAATACGGCTAGTTGATAAAAATTCGAGATATTCATTGCGATTCTTGGAGATCTAAATGTTCAATTTCAGTCGCAAAGCATTTTTTTATTGATAGATTCTATCTGAAATTGCCCGTTTTTGCTGTTGAATATTTAATTTTGATTTATACATATTTTATAAAAAAATTGTTTAAAAATATCATTTTGTCTAAAAAACTGACAACTTCAGGTCATTCCGGGCGACCTAAATATTTTTCGATTTCAAAAAAAAAATTTTTTGGTAGGTATGTGATGACAGTAACAACTTTTTATCAACTTGAAAGTTTAATTTTCCAAAAAAAAAATTTTCGTGATACACCCTATTCTGGATATATTGGCCTTTATCAAAAAAAAAGAAAGGAAAATTAAAGTAAGAAAATCTGTAACACTTTCAGATTTTAAATACGCAGTAAAATGCTATATATTAAAAGCGTATTATAATCCATGGGTCTTCCCTATTTTCGTTCCTGATTTCATTAAGTTGGAAATTATATCGTTATTCATGAGTGTGATTAAACAAAATTAAAATTGATATTTCTAACATTCTTTTTCTGGATGTGATACATTAGAAATAGATGGAGAAAAGCTGCTAAAAAAATGCACAATTCTAACTGAATGAAAATTTCAAAAACTTATTCTCCGGTGTATTCAGCAAACGATAAAATTGAGATAAATTGCGCCAAGCGTTAGAATCATCTACTCAAAATCGCACATCAGCCATTTTATTTTTCACCAAATTAAAAAATTACACATTTTATTCTCGGAAAATTTCCAAATCCTATTTTTCTTTTGAGTATATCCCGGATTCACGATGTGACCCGAATCCGGGACCTTCACACTTCGGCCGTCTACCATTTTCAATGATATAACCACTGTTCCATGGTGAGGCGTTTTGTTCTCTAGTTTACCTAATGTATTTTGTAGTGTATTTATCTAGTGTACTACAATCTCAACCAAGCGAAAGAACATGACTTTAAGTTTGTGTCAAAAACAAGAGATCTGGATAATCCAGAGCTTTTCGCTAATCCGGCTATTGTCTGGTTCTGCAGATGTCGGATTATCAAGAATGTATTGAATTGAAAAAGGACATTTTCCAACGTTTTTAATTTCAATCTTTTTTTATTAATTTATCTTCTCTCTCTAATTAAAGAATATATATATATATCATAAAATAAATTATCTTATCTTTTTTCCCCATGTTTCCTGTGCATAAACGTACTTAAATTAAATATTTTACATTAATAAAACGCCAAACCCAATGATTGTATAGAACTTTTGATTTTTTAATTTATTCGTAATTACATTTACTGAACTTAATGTATCTTAATTACGTCATAGATCGGACAAAAATTGGATTATTTATGAAATTTCCTGTCGTGAATTCACTTGTTCAAAAAAAATTAAAAAAGTAGTATGATTATTCTTTTATTATCATTTTCCAATTATATAAGAATATTTAAAAACATAAAGCTTATCAAAAAATAATGTCCAAATGAACTTCAAAATAACAAACATTAATTAATCTTCCCCTTATAAAACAAAAATTGTGTTGAACTCTAGCCTTTCAGTTTTCATTATCTGTGATAGAAATTCACTTAAGTTAAATTAATTAATTAATTTTGCAGAATTCTTATCTCCTGCTTTAATTATCTGAGATGTATAACAATGAGAAAAGTTGCACAAATATATATTCTTTAGATAAATGGCATAATGGTTTTTGGCATGAAAAAAATTTAAATTGCGATGTGCATTTTTTTAAAACGTAACAAAAAGCACAAAGGACAAATAGCATACTATTTATTTAAACGTAATTTTTTTCTGTTACATAATTAATGAGGTATGCATGAAAATCAGACACATTTTACCACACATTTACACAAGGTTGTGTACAGTGTGTCTTTAAAGTGACTAAACTTTTTCAGAAATGTATAAAATAGCTTATAAAGAAGAAATGTTCGTACCATTATTTTTTTTAATTTTTAAGTGTAGTAAATTTACATCAAAGACAAATAGCTCAATATTTATTATTATCACTGTCATTGTCCTTTTAAAAATAATAATATTTATTAGTAGTAGTAGTAATAATAGTATTGGTATTGCTAAGAAAAGAATATCAATTAATTAGATATAAATAGGAAGAAAACACTTATTTTCAACATAATATAAGATTGCACACAAAGTATACCAAAAAAGACTAATTTCTTTTTCAAAAATGCATAAAATATAGAGGAAATCATTAAATGATTGATAAATTTCATACATTTAGCGTTCTAAAAGTGCGTAAAATAGTTTCTGAAACGATATTCATTCTTTATTTTCCTGAGAACAGGAATTAATTTATTAATATTTTAAACGATAATCTCCATATTTTTTTATAATGATAAAATGAAAATACTGATGGAATTAGTTTGACAGTTTTAATCATGGTATCTTTTTTAAGATGTTTTTCACATTAAAATATTTAGTACGCGTCAATAAGTACAGCTGCGGATTTAAAAAAAAAAAGCCCATTTGTACTTTATTCGGCCGTACTTCCTAGTACAGCAAAGTTATATATACCAATCGTTCACGGTTGACGTACACTTTAATTTGCTATGCATAAAAAATACATTATGGGCCATCTCCATATTAAAATTCGCACCAACTTTTTTTTTCTAATAGCAACCCCTAGATTTCACTACATATTTAAAAAATTTAGCTCATTTTAATCCCGGATACCAATTTTTAATAAATTTGAACTAAAAATGAGTGAGTTATGAGCTTTCAAAATTCCCCTTCCCCTGTCTTAAAATTTTTTTTCAAACTTTAATTCACATCTCATATAATATTGATAATAAGAAACTGATTTGTATTCGTACTATTAGAACTAAATGATCCAAAGATAATTTACTGTTATTATAAGTTATAATAAAAACTATTAATATGAATTATGGATTATTATATTAATATTAAAAAAATTATGAATAGCGACCTAGCCAAATTTCGATGGAAATAGATGCAGAAAATAATATGCTTTATAGGATCTGTGCTATAGGAGGCTGTGCTATAGGAGGCTGTGCTATAGGAGGCTGTGCAAAATTTCAAATTTTTACGTCCAGTAGTTTAATTTTCATTAAATAAAATATGTTATTTTCATGAGTTAAGGGACCATATATAAATTTATTAAGTGACAGTTTTTTTCTTTGAAAATTGCGTAAAATGAGCGTAAATTAGATTTATTTTGCACAAAAATAGTAAAAGTTAGTGGTATTAAAAATAGCAAGTTTTGAAGCAAATAAATTAGAGGTTTGTACAGTTTGATGGTGATCCTATAAAGCATCTATTGTTGCGTCCGCTACTATTCCCCCCCCCCAAATAAAATATTTTCTATGTGTACAATTAAATGCTGTAAATGTATGTATTCAATACAACGTCCTATTTTTAAAAACTGACATCCTTAACATTCCAGGCATGAATTTGACCCTTTTTAATGACTGAAGCATTAGGTCATCGGACTTTCCCTTATTATATCAAACATTCAACAAACATTTATAATCACGTTTTTCTGTCTAAATTTTCATCTGACTATAAAATAAAATGCCGCCAATTATTTAATAAAATTTTACACGCTGCAGACAATAATATTAAATGAAGAAAGTGAAATAAGAAAGACAGTGATAATATTGAGTCGGCGAAACAGTACTGCGTTTTTTACATGAAATTCAAACAAATAAATTTTCAATCATGAAACCATTCTTCGTGTTTGACCGTAGCTGTTTAACTTTCATGCTTTTAGTCAGAAGAGCAGAGAACAGATTTTCCTCCTGGCAAGATTTCACCTGTCTAAGAGAACCTACAAATACTTACTAGCAGTTTCAAAATTAGAAATATTTTTAAAATTGTAAGCAGTCGTTTTGCATTTTTTCTGTAAATCATGTATACAAACCAAGGAATATTTGGAGTCACGATTCATTTGGTCCACTGGCACTGACTAAATATTATAATTTCTTCCCCGGGTAATCTCAGTACAAAAAAAATTAAGACTAGAACAGTATTTTCCTTGTTAATAAAATTTATTTCTTTAAATTGTCGCGAGCGACATTAATAAAAGCGAAAAGTTCTGAACCTACAATTAGCGTTTTTCAATTTGCAGAAAGTCCCTTAAAATTGCGCAAAACAGAATTCGCAATATCTCCGGAGACTGTCGTAGGAAATTGGTGAAAATTTATATTTAGGGTAATTTGAAGGTTTTCTTTCGTTTATTAAAGTCAAAATAGAGTGTTGCCATTGAGAAAAATGAAGTTGATGCAGAATTAAATATGAAGGCGGCCCCTTATGAAGAGTAAACTAATAGTAAATCAAAGTATACGTTATTTGCAAATGAATGGTATATATAGCTTTGCTGTACGACAAACGACGGCCAAATAAAGAGCAAGTGGGCGTTTTTTTTCCGCAGCTGTAGAACTGAAAACTAGAAAATGCAATTGAATGTTACATATCCACAATAAAATCTTTAAAAAAAAGTATTTTATTATATTCTGAAAGGTATGTTTTTAAAAAATGGAAAAGAGGAAAGAATTGCTACGAAGAAAGCACACAAAACACTTTTGTACGAATTATCCTTTCTTCGCTTAGAGAAAAAATGTAATGTTAATTTTTTTGTTTTATACTAAAATTTCAAATCTCTGAGGCTACATCAATATTTCTTTCAATATGTAATCCTTTACTAAAAAAAATATCTTCCTGCATTTCTTTGAATTGTTTGATATTTTAAAAAAATTATTTCTTGAGAAAATAGCAGAATGTGTATAATACTTGTTTGGTCACAATATTGTTACGAATTTTCGGGGCAACCCGCTGCTCTGGGGCTTAAAATGGTTTAAAATTCGTATTCTACGCTTCAAATAGATAAATTTTGCTTTTTGTTGCATCAAAATCGGCCAATTAGAACCGGAGATACGGAGGTTTCGCTTTCCCATTCAAATATATGGGATTTCTAGAAAACTCGAGAAATATTAGTCCTAGAGCTTAGATCTCTTCACTTTTGAGGACTTATTTTTGGCGCCAAATTTGGCGATATTTCGCCAAAAGTCGCCAAGCTTGGCGACTTTTTGGTCATTTGGTGCGATTTTCCCAATGGGGCCTGGAAGTTGTTTTTCCTGCATTAAAAACGCATAATAATCTAATATTTCTCTTCTATGACGTAATCAAAATTCACGCTTTATGTAGAACCCTCGAGAAATTGACTTTTCTGGAAACCTCTTGTACCTCCTGCGTCGGCTATTTATAGAAGCGCGCATCGCCCCGAAGGGTCAGTTGCGAGCTGAACATTCAATGTGTGAAGAGCTCTGAGTACGCTTGTTTTGTGTGAACTGATAGTGCTATAGAAACTGTGTTTTAGCTTGCTTTGTGAAGCTGTTTTTAAAGTGCTGTGTGTAAATTCTTCATTGCTGTGTCTTAAGGGATAGTGTACTATATCCCTTGAATATTTCCACGGAATTTTAGCCTGTAAAAGTGACTTATTTTGTGTGAGAAATACAGCATTTGTGAGAGCTTCTGATCCAAGCGGATTGTTAAAAGCACGTTACTGCTAGATTGTGCTTGTGAATTGTGTGCAACTGATTGTTCTACGAAGTTCTAGAAGAAATAAAGTTTGTGTTCCATCCTGACAAGTGACTTTTTACTTGAACTTTTTACACCACTGGACTTTAGAACGACGAACCCCAGGAGTAGCAGAGTAATTCCGCAACAATATGTATCGTACGAGTATCGTAAAATATTACTTTGTGCTGCAAGCTACAAATTATGCCCCTTGCGAAAAGTACAATAAAGATAACAATAGGATTTCGCTTCTAATGTTTTTTTTTTCTTTACTTTTCTGTATCGCTGTTGTTGCTGTTTAAGTTTTACTAAAAATTCAGGCTACATAAGATTACATCTTGATGACGTATTTTCCTTATGGAAAACTCAAAGTATATAGTTTTTCAGTTAAATTAAATATTGACTAAATTAAACAATCTTGAAGAGCACAAACACTGCGTTGTATTGAACAAAAAAAAAATGCATAGAGATCCATAGAAAGTATTAATATTTACCTGCGAGTGCAGTGCAGATAAAAAGAAGGTTTCTGTTAAAGTGACATCGTAACTATTTCATTTCGAATGCGAGAGAACTAAATCCGATTTCATTAGAACGCCGGGAAATCACAATAAGTAACGATGTGCATTTCGAAGATTCACAAAAGAGATGAAGGAGGTGGTCTACTAATTATTGACCCAAAATGTTGTTGGGGAAAGGCACGCCCATCTTCCCATCGCTCGTCGCTTTTACATCTTTCCGGGATAAAGCACACAAAAAAGGTTAGATGAGATCACACATATTACTTTTTAGACGTATTTATTTATTTGCTCGAAGCATCAGATTTACTTGACTATAAAAATTGAAAAAAATGCACATAAAAACATATGTTAACCTGGGGAAGCATCGTCACAAAAAAATTACATCGTTGATGCTATTGCAAGCCTGACATGTCGGTGGGCGAAGGCCTGCATCTCGAAAGCGAGCAGCCTCGCCACACCAGAACCACGGCTGAACTCAAAAAACGACCGTTATGAAAAGCCGTTAAGGCAGTTCAAAAAGTAGAGGTAAAAAGCACTGCTTCGGGAAATTTCCAGAAGACGCGAACATATGCTTACAAACAGCAGGCGAAAACTGCAAAGCGTTTCAGCTGCGAGAACAAGGAGTATAACTGGCGTCAACTGTTATTTTATTTCGTTTAGCAGAAGAGCAGCTGATAAGGAACTAAACGTGAGAAAGAAGTTGACGCGAGGACTTTTGCAGCCCTTGCAGAGAGGAGAAAAAAGCATTCAGATTTAGACAATAAAATTCAAAGTGATTAAAATATTTAAAAAATATATGTCCTATGCGATGAAAGAGCAACAGGACAGGTAGTCCTGTTAACGTTTTTAACGAGCAAACCCCTGTTATAGCGAGCAATATTTTTTTCATTCTTAAAATTTTTATTGGCTTTTGGATCCCCGGAAAAATCTCCTTCAACATTCCGAAGTCAGCCGAATGTTAGCAATGAGTCATAAATCATAAGAACATGTCATATGGTGAATTTTTCCATCTTGTGGAGTAAAATAACAAAGTTATTTTGTACTGCACAAAACTTAAAAAAAAAAAAAAAAATCTGAAATTCTTCCAGATTTTATTTACGCACGGCTAAAAGAATCTCTGTTTTTTTTTTTTTTTTTTTTTAATCTATTCAATCAATTCTGCCGTATAGAAGAAAATGATAACTGCAAGTGTTCCTATAGACTCCTGTTCGCATCATTTTGTTGCGGAAAATTGCATCCATTGCTGTTTGGTCCCTAGCGGTGAAATGTTTTATATTAGTGCGTATTGGAAAATCTAAAGTATTCATTTCCGTTATGAAATTGGATCCTTGATCGGAATTGAATTCTATGTTAAAATTTCCTACTAAAACAGTCTTACAATCATCCTCCTTCAGTAACGTTTCGAATAGAGCGTCTAATTTATCTTCATAAGAAATTCGAGGACTAGCGTATGTAACTGCAAATCTCACTTTATCTTGAATATACGCAATGACCCTATGACCACCATTGATCTGGCTCGTGTAGGCACGAGTAAAGTGTTTCATTAAGTTTTCGTTTATAAAAAATCATAACTCCACATGTCTTTCTGTTTTGGAAACCGCTGTCTATCTGTTCGACCCAAGTGAATCTTGGTATCTGGAAATCATCTGAAGGGATAGACCATGTTTCCGTTCGCAATATCAAATCACTCTGCAGAAAACATGGATCCAACGGGAAAGTGACCACGGCGCGCCGCGCGGACAAAAAGACCGTGCTTGAACGAAATAGCACCCTAGTGCTAAAAATAAATAAAGTATACTATAGTAGGTATGTATGCATTTTTAAGATTTTTCTCGGATTTTACGCGCACCCGGTTATAGCGAGCAAATATCTCCGGCGCTCGTTATAAGCGAGTTCAACTGTATTAGCTTCGATAGTGTTTCAGCTAAGTGAAGCAGAGGGGTGATCAGTTCAAAAGAGTACCGTTGATTTTTCTTAATGCTCTTAAATCTTACGACTGTGGCAAGTATTCTAACACTGAAATAGAACTGTTTGAACGTTTCTTAAGTATTCGAGACAATTTCCAACGCTCTGTTGGACTGTTGCCACATATTTGTGAGGTAAAAAAGAAATGCAGACGTACAAGGGCACTTAATCCTGTGATGATTTTATTTTATAAGAACATAATTTAATTCAAATTTTTTGTATTATCATTCCATTATTAACTGTTCCTCACCCCTTTAGATTTTTTTGTGTGTGGAGTTATCTTAAAGATAGCGTTTTCCAGAGAGGTTTTGCAAACTGTGATGAATTAAAACAAACCATAGCTGAAGAAATCTCGTCAATAACAGCAACAATGTTGAGAAGTGTGTGACAAAAAATTTGTTCGACGTGTTCATGCTTGCATCGAAAAGGGTGGCGATCATTTTCAGCATTAAGGGATAATAACTTAAGGAATAGTAACTTAAAAGAGTTACTAGTTTCCTGTAAGGAATAATAACTTAAAAGATTTGAATTAAATTATGTTTTTATAAAATAAAATTATCCCAGGATTATTTAATGTTGTGCGTCTAATTTTCTGTTTCACCTCACAAATAAAATTGTAACTGCCCCCCAGTGACGGAAATTGTCACCCACACTTAACCCTTTGAGGCGCAACCCTTTCCCAATGCTGAAAAAAGGGCAGCCGTTGCCATCGCTCGACTTAACTACCAGCAGGATGGCGGACGATCGAAGCGTTCATCGCGTGCCACAGATCTAGAGACCTTTTTTTGACGACAGCTGGCTGTGCCGCACAGTCAGCTGTCGTCAAAAAAAGGTCTCTAGATCTGTGGCACGCGATGAAGGCTTCGATCGTCCGCCATCCTGCTGGTAGTTAAGTCGAGCGATGGCAACGGGCACAGCCAGCTGCGTTAAAAAAGGGTCTCTAGATCTGGGGCACTCGATGAACGCTTCGATCGTCCGCCATCTTGCTGGTAGTTAAGTCAAGCGATGGCAACGCCTGTCCTTTTTTCAGCATTGGGCAATATTTCCAGCTGTTCTCGCATTCTTCCATTTCTCAGAAGATGTCAGTGCTGTTGGAAACAATCTTGACAATCTTTTTTACGGGAAATGACGTGCTAAAATGTAAAGGATTCTCGTGGAGCTATGTCACCCGAAACTATTTTAATAGTAATCAAATCTATTCTTCGTGATTGGCCACAGTCAAAACGTCAGAGTTTGGTGTTCCCAGATCGGAAACACTGCATGTTAAAGGGTTAAACAAAGTTCAAACAACTACATACTTCAGTGTTGGAATATTTGCCACATCCACCAGATTGAAAGGTATTAATAGAAACCATCGGGAACTCTTTTAGACTAATCACCCTGTGTATGTATGCGTAAAAACAGCGGTAATTTCCGGTGTAACTGATGGACAATTTTAAATCCGTTTTGATTAAATTTCCTTAACCTTTTACAGGCCTATGCTCCCAATTGGGAACGTCGAGTCTACATCAAAAATGAAATTTCATCAGTATTGACTTTAAAAAGAATAGCAGATAAAGTTTAAAAATGACTTTATATTTTGAAACAGGCATACCCACCCCTCTTCAAACTTAATTGATATCTTTACATGGATTTAAAATTAAATCCTTTATTAATTCTTAATATTTCACTCATTATTTAAACTACCCATCAGTACACTTCGGTTTTTGAAACTAGTGTAAAAGTATAGTCAGAAATGACTCATTCTTAAAACTGGGAAATTGTATACAATAATATTTCCCCCCCCCCATTTAAATGACCAATATCTTTAAACTAGCGCATTAGAAGACAAAATATACAAAAATAAATAAATAAATAAATAAAATATGCCTGGATCTCAATTCGGTCTGTAAAAGGTAAAAAAAAAAGAAATTGTATCTTAAATGACAGTACTGAATACTTTTTAATAATCTTAAAAGTAGCGCACTAAAAGTATAAAAATCTGTACTTTGATTGCATGAATAAAATAAGATAAATAAATAAAATAAAAACCTTTGAAATCACCTGCTGTAAATGTTTGATACTTAAAATTTTATTACGTAATATTTTTTTGCATGTGTTTTAATATAAATTGTAGGAGAGAAAAAACAGACATGATTTAAAAAGGTAGTTTAAAAAACTGTTAGGTATGCTCGTGTGTTATTATTTTTATTTATTTTTATAACTGCATAAAAGTTCAGAATTTATTCTACCGATATGATGTTCCTTTCTGCATAATCATAATTTTTTTACGTTTCCTAGTTTTTCTCGATACACAAAAAATACATTTTTGGGGGGGGAGAAAAATGTTAAAATATCTGTTCATTCTGGTGTATATATTTGTTGCTTCGAAAAAGATATTTCGTATTAATTCTGTAGTTGTAAAAAATATAACTCTTTTTGTGATTCATTTTTTTTATTTTACCTGAAAGAAACATTTCTCTTCGTGAACTGTTTTATTTTTATAGATTTATTTTTGCTTTTACTACACTTGCAACGTAAAGAAAAAAAAATACTTTTTGTGTTAACAATATACTTTTTTTTATGAAGGATAAAAGTGCGTCTTATTTAAACTGATGTTTTTTAAAAAATGTTATCAGACAGAACTGATTTTACGGTATTAAAGAAAGAACTGAAGTAAAATTTGCAACATTAAAAAAAGCATTCTTTTTTTTTCAAAATACAAAAATATTAATTAAAGTGCATTCGTTTTCCTTTACATACAAAATGAAATTCTTGAGAAATATATCATCCAAAAAGTTAATTTTAGAGGCAAGTATAATTAACTTTTTGTAAATCTCACAGAGTGCAAAAATAAAAATTACGTTTCGAATACTTTTCTAAGGAAATTAATTTGCCACATATAGATTTAATATAGTTAGATTTCATAGCCGTATGGCCCCACCATAACGGGACAGATAAGCTACTGTATATGGTACAATGCTGAATTGTCATGGTCTCACGTTCGGGCCTGTCGCGCGGCTCTATATCTAACGGTCTGGACTTTTGTTCGGTTTTCTCCAGGTGTAACGTAAATACGCGTTAGAGCCTCTGAGCAAGGCATCTCCATCTCGTAGGCAAAAGCCTCACGTATGGCAGTGTCGGCTCGTGGAATACAGCAAGTACAGCCGGGCTGCACTTGAAATCATCAGCACATACTTTAAAATAATTTATTCTACTAATTTTCCTAAATTCAGATTAGAATTATGGAATTCCTATGGTGAATTAAAAAGATCTCAAAAAAAAAAAAAAAAAAAAAAAACCGTATTGTGGCCAGATCGCTCATTCAGAAAAAAAGCACTTTAATCTTCCCGCAATTCAATTGGTAAAATCTTTGGTTCAGCCCAGAGCGCTGATAAGAAAATTGGCAGCACCGTTGCCATGACAACGGTTACGTAAGCATTTCCTCCGGCATAGGCGCAGCTAAGACTCAGCTCATTCAAGATTTTGAAAGGTCGGCAGCACTTGTGAATTCGACTCTCTGATTGGCTCGAGAAGTGAGTGAGGGAGTAAGGAGAATATTTGTTCTGCAAACTCTCGACTTTATATTGCTGAATTTATCAAGAAGGTAACCCTGAATAGACGCTTATGAATGGACAATTACCCATCAAAGCAGTATTGTTTTTAAGTAAGCAAGAACTGGCATTTAGACGACATGGCGAGCGAAAAAATTCTTAAACATAGGAAATTTTAAAGAGCTTTTAAAATTATGGATATCTGAATTAAAACAACGCCTTTTTATGAGGGCATCACTGACCGATTCACAAGTTTAAAAGAAAGGAGGATTGATTTGATTTATAAAAAATAAGTACGTTTTCATTTTTTTTTCTTTTCTTCTCAAGTTATCGTTACAAAAGAAAATTCTAAGGAAACTTCGAATCAGACACGGATTAATGCAATTTTGAGGATAAGAGCGGCTGGTTGAAATTTATGTCCATTTTATGGAAAAGTAAAATAGGATCTCTTACATTTTTTATGTAATTTCTTTTTTTTTTTCCCTCGGTGAGGGCTTAATCCGCCAGCTTTCGAATTCAATAACAAAGATTTTTCATTCCTGTTCGGAGGAGAGGGGGGAGGCTCATATGCTTCCGGCTGCACTAACAGTTTTGACCACGGGCCGCCACTGACGTACAGGCTTGCCAAAAAACAAAACTCATAGCTCAATTCATGTACGGCCTAGTTCATTAACGAATATTTATGCAAAATAACTCAAACATTTCATGTACTGCCTAACTCATTAACGAACATTTGTGTAAAATAACTCAAACGTGACTTATTTCCACACCCCATATATGTATTAATAGATCCCTAGAGAACTAAATGATAGCACTATTACGATATGATAGTTATATTCCTAGAGTAGATTAAAAAAAAAAAAGTATTATATACTTATCGGCTGAATCAGTTTTTTTCACAGAAAGAGATGGGTCACGTATGGTGAGGTGAAATGCATAGTAGTTTTTCTTCTTCTTTTTTCTTGTTTTCATGGATTATGGGGGCTTAGGCACTTTTGCTTTTACAGCATTTTGTACCAGCCCGAAATCCAGATGAGATGGAGAGCGGCAGTACCTGCCAAGGGTGTTAATTTTTACCACGAACTCCCAAAGAGTTCATTTCTATCTGATTCGCGAGCCGATATATGGTACCACTAGCAATCGTTGGGTATATTTAAAAAAAAAACAAGTATTTACTCATCGGCTGAATCAGTTTTTTGTTGTTGTTGTTTTCACGGAAAGAGAGACCAGCGGCCTGCTAAGGCTGTTAATTTCTACCACAAACTCTCGAAGAGTTCATTTCTACCTCATTCGAGAGCCGATAGATGGCAGCACTACCGATGGTGGAGTAGATTTAAAAAAAAAAGAATTACTTAACTTATCGGCTGAATCATTTTTTTTTTCACTGACAGAGTCAGGTATGGTAAGGTGAAATTCATAGTGGTTTCTCTTCTTCTTTCTTGTTTTCGTGGATTATGGGGGCTTAGGCACTTTTGCTTTTACAGCATTTTGTGCCAGCCCCAAATCCAGATGAGATGGACAGAGGCAGTGCCTGCCAAGGGTGTTAATTTCTACCACAAACTACGGAAGAGTTCATTTCTAGTTGATTCGAGAGCCGATCGATGGCAGAACTACCAATCGTAGGGTAGATTAAAAAAATAATTATGTAACTTATCGGCTGAATCAGTTTATTTTTCCCTACGGAAAACGATGGGTAAGGTATGATGAGGTGAAATGCATAATGGTTTAAAATGGGCTGGAATTTTTTTTCATCTATTAAATAAGCAACTTTTCTTCAAATAATATTTAATTTTTAGCCTATGTTTTTAAACATTACTTGGCAAGATTTATAGGTATTAAATAGTTTATTATGTAATGGCGTTAAGTCAGGCAGTAACCTAGTCGCTAAGCTCCGTTCCCATAAGAATGTAAAGCAGCGCGAGCTTGGCCAGTTCTTGGGAGGGTGACAACCTTTCTCTGCTTCAGCTGACCTGTTGTGAAATCGTATACACTAATGGGAGCGGGTGCACGTAATGTCTGTTCGTGAGTTCAATGTCCTCCGTGTACTAAAGATACTTCTAAAAGTTCCGATTCCGATATCAGGTGCTAGGTACCTCATTTGGAACGAATTCAAAATTAGACGACCGTGTAATAACTCTAATGGACAAAGCTTGAAGATATTTGGTGGATATGTAGATGGTAAAGACCAGTTTGTGAGTTTCTTCAGGTATTTTTACGTTCTTTAATACAATAAATTATGAAAGCTGCTGTACGCGTTCCTTGGAAATTTTGCTATAAAAAATCTCTTAATATATTTGTTACATTAAAAGTACAGGATGATCACATCAGTTTAAAAGATTACCCGTTGGTTATTCTTATTACATTTAAATCTGGGGGATCTGACAACTATTCCAACAGTGAAGTATGATTGTCTGAACGTTGTTTAAGAGTTACTGAGACAATTTGCAACTGTTGGACTGTTACGACTTTATTTGTGAGGTGAAACAGATATGAAGACCCACAGCATTACTTAATCCTTTAATAATTCTGTTTTTGGAAAACATAATTTATTTCTAATTTTTTACATTATTATTCAGTTATTAATTTTTTTGTGTGGTGTTATCACAAAGATAGGGAAAATGGTAGATGGCTGAAGTGTGAAGGTCCCGGGTTCGGGTCCCATCGCGCGGCTGTCGATCTAACAGTCTGGAGTTTTGGTAGGTTTTCTCCAGTTGTAACCTGAATACGCGTTAGAACCTCTTAGAAAGTCCTCCTAACCAAGGCACCCCTCCCTTGGCAGATCGCCCTAGTGTAGCGTTGCCGTAATCACACACAACCAAAGATAGGGTTTTCCAGAAAAGTCCTGCAAACATCGATGAATTAAAATACATCATAACTTGAAGGAATCTCGCCAGTAACACCAACAACGTTTCGAAATGTGCCAAAAAAATAAACTGGTTCAACGTATTCATGTTTGCATATAAAATGGCGGAGAACATTTCAAAATTTGCTATAAGGAATCGTAATGTAAAAGATTTTAAAATAAATTATGTTTTTCAAAAATAAAATTATCACAGGATTAAGTTACACTATGCGTCTCTATGTCTGTTTTACCTCACAAATAGCACCCACAGTGTTCAAAATTGTCTTCTATACTTAAACAAAAGTATAGTTGCGGCATCCGTCAGATTTAGCGGTAATAAGAGAAACCAACGTGCACTCTTTTAAACTGATCACCCTGTATTTAAAAAAAAAAAAACAGAATTTTTTTTGAATAATCAAATACAGTCGAACCTCGATTTAACGAATTGATTGGGACCCCCAAATTCATTCGTTAAATCGAATATTGTGAAGAGTATGGTATAAAAAGATCAATGCAAAATATCCTTAGATATAGATATGAAAAAAAGGAATGATTACTGTTTACTACGAGCTTAAAAATTATACGTTAGGCGATCAACTTTAAAATTATCTAAATTCTTTAATGTTGCTTCCTTTTAAAATTTAATACATAATGCATACATAGTTATTGGCACTTTGGAAAGAAATCCTTGAGAGTGCTTTGTTTTGACTTTCCAAAGTTATTTTTTCGATATTTTCTAGCATCATCATCAATCTCGTGAGACGAAAAAGAATTTTCTTTTTTAAGCTTTAAGCTGCAAACTGCTTCTACGAATGTCACCCTTTTTTAATTCAATTTCCGTTTCTTCGTCATCTCTTCGCTGCTTTCAGAATCTTCATTCTCTTTCTGTTCACGATCGCAGGTACTTGGCTCTACATTGCAAAACACATATCCTGAAAATTTTCCATTACTAGGAAAATCTTCCCATCCAGGCATTTGATCATCGCTGCTTTCAGAATCTTCATTCTCTTTCTGTTCACTATCTCGGGTACTTGGCTGTACATTGCAAAACACATCCTGTAAATTTTCCATTACTAGGAAAATCTTCCCATCCAGGCATTTGATCATCGCTGCTTTCAGAATCTTCATTCTCTTTCTGTTCACTATCGCAGGTACTTGGCTGTACATTGCAAAACACATCCTGTAAATTTTCCATTACTAGGAAAATCTTCCCATCCAGGCATTTGATCATCGCTGCTTTCAGAATCTTCATTCTCTTTCTGTTCACTATCTCAGGTACTTGGCTGTACATTGCAAAACACATCCTGTAAATTTTCCATTACTAGGAAAATCTTCCCATCCGGGCATTTGATCATCGCTGCTTTCAGAATCTTCATTCTCTTTCTGTTCACTATCGCAGGTACATGGCTGTACATTGCAAAACACATCCTGTAAATTTTCCATTACTAGGAAAATCTTCCCATCCAGGCATTTGATCATCGTTATCCACGGCGTAATGACTGTTTCTGTATCGCTGTCTTCGTTAGGCACTTGTTTCGTTTGGAGAAATTAGGAAAAAAATTATTGTATTACACACGTGGGTTAGGGTATGAAAGATTAAAATTTTGCTTGCGAAAAATTCAAAGTTTTAGTTCTATGTGCAAATTTTATTTCAGCGATTGTTGTTCGTTAAATCAAAGCTAAAAATTCGTTAAATCAGAGCATTTTAGTACTCTTTTTGTCGGGACGAAAAAAAATATTCGTTAAATCGGAGAATTCGTTAAATCAAAGTACGTTAAATCGAGGTTTGACGGTATTATATTTCGAAATATGAACCGTGTTCAAGTTTCGAATAAAGAATAAGTGACTTTTATCACTATTTAAATTCAAAATTTACATATCCGTAAGGTATTAAAGCATATTTTGCTTTAAAAAAAAATAATTGAATTCACAAGAAAAATTTTATGTCTTCCATCTCATCAAATTTATGCAGTTCTTCCCCCCTTTTTCGCGCGGTTTTTCGATCCTCAAATCCATAAACATAGATGCAATGTAAATAAAACCAGCTTCTTCATACTTCGACTTTTATGGGTATCAGTAAAAAGGATTTTTTTTTTTTTCCGAGACATTTTCTTCAGCATATCTCACCGCAAACTTCCATTTCTCTCCCACCAACTTGTTTACTGAATAAATTCTAAGTTTTTCAGTCTGGCTCAGGTTGCAGTGAAATATTTTCTTAAAATATTTTTCTTTCCGTTGTTTGCTTCTTAAAACGCTTCCATAAATTTTTCACGCAATATTTGTAGAGTTGTGATTCAGAGGTACTTTTTTCTTATGCTTGTATTCTGAATCCTATAGTCAGCGGTTCCCAATCTGTAGGGTGCCTCCCCTTGGGGTGCGCAAAGATTTACAGGGAGAACGGGGGGGGGGGGGTCGAGAAAAATAGGCAAAGAAGAAGTGATAGTGCATGCTTTAAAATATATCGTACTTATTCTTATTTGCACTTCGAAACATATTTATTTTCACTTAATATGTTTGTTATTCAAACTTACCGTTTACATTGTTAAGAATAAAAGGCGACTAAATATTGTTACGAATTTTCGGGGTAACCCGCTGTTCTGTGGCTTAAAATAGTTCAAAATTCGTATTCTACGCTTCAAGTAGATAAATTTTGCTTTTTGTTGCATCAAAATCGGTCAACGAGAACCGGAAATACGAAGTTTTGGTTTCCCCATTGTTTTCCCCATTACTGTCTAGAAATCTCGAGAAATATTGGTCCTAGGGCTTCGAACACTTCACTTTTGGGGGACTTACTTTTCGCGCCAAATTTGGCTATATTTCGCCAAAAGTCGCCAAGCTTGGCGACATTTTGGTCATTTGGCGCGATTTTCCCAATGGGGCCTGAAAGTTTGTTTTCCTGCATTAAAAATGCATAAAAATCTAGCATGTCTCCTCTATGACGTAATCAAAATTCCCTTGTTATGTAGAATCTTCGAGACTTTTCTGGGAGCTTCTCGCAGCTTCTGCCTCCTCTATAAATACCAGCGCGCTGCTCCGAGAGTTCAGTGTGAGCTGAGCCCCAGTTCAGTGTGGATCAAGCTGTGAGTGAGTGCGCTTGCTTTGCTCTGCGATAGAAGCGGTGTTTTTCGCACTCGTTTACGAAGCTAATTTTAAAGTGCTGTGTGTAAATTATTGATTGCTGAGTCTTGAGGGACTGTTAGTGTTATCCCTCGAATATTTCCACGGAAATTTTACCTGTGCATGTGTTTTATTTTATGTCAGAATTACAGCATTTTTGAAAGCTTCTGATCTAAGCGGACTGTTAAATGCACATTACTGTTATATTGTGCTCCATCCTGATAAGTGGACTTTTTACTAGAACTTTCTACACCAACTGGACTTTAGAACTACGAACCCCGGAAACAAACGATGAATATTGTTGCAGAATACTCCGCTTAAGAACTAAACTGTGTATGTTCAGAAATGTGAGGGCAGGGGGCGTCATCGTAAGTTGCTCTTTGATGGGGGGGAACACAGTTTTAAAAGGCTGGTAACCGCTGGTCTAAAATATATTTGCATTCTTATAATTATTCAATTTCGTCCATTCTTTAAATAATAATTCTTTATTTCTAAGGCCGCTGGTCATAGTCACTTCTGTCTAATTATTGATAAGAGGTACTTAGAATAAACATATAGTCAGTATATTTCCGCCATCTTCGCATAGATGGCGACACCCATATCGCAGACAAGTGTAGTGTACTCCTAGGTGTAAATGGCCACGTCTTCAGATCTGCTGTTTGCTGTGAGTAATTCATAGATTTTAATCACACTAAGTTCAATAGACTATAAAACATTGGGATATTTGAAATCCAATTCTATACAAAAAGGTTTGCAATCCAAAACATATTTATTTTCACTTAATATGTTTGTTATTCAAACTTTACCAATTACGTTTTTAGGTAGAAAAGGCGACTAAATATTCATCGATGAAGAACTAAACTCTGTATGTTCAGAAATGTGAGGGCAGGGGGCGTTGCTCTTTGTTGGGGGGGGGGGGGGCACAGTTTTAAAAGGCTGTGAACCGCCGTTCTAAAATATATTTGCATTCATATAATTAGTCTATTTTTTCCATTCTTTAAGTAATAAATCTTTATTTCTAAGGCCGCTGGTCATAGTCGCTTCTGTCTAATTATTGATGAGAGGTACTTAGAATAAAGATATATTCAGTATATTCCCGCCATCTTCGCATAGATGGCGACACCCGTATCACAGACAAGTGTAGTGTATTTCTATATGTAAATGGCCACGTCTTCAGATCTACTGTTGCTGTGAGTAATTCATAGATTGTAATAACACTAAGTTCAATAGACTGTAAAAAAGTGGGATATTTGAAATCTAATTCTACAGAAAAGAGTATATTACTTTGAAAAACAAACCCTCTAGAAAAACTGATTGCGCTGAGTAATCTGACAGTTAAATGATACCTATAAGAATGATTATTTCTGAAAATGAAATGTCGCTAAGATTTACGTTTATTGGGAAATAAATAACCAACTGGACTTTAGAACTACGAACCCCGGATACAAACGATGAATATTGTTGCAGAATACTCCGCTTAAGAACTAAACTGTGTATGTTCAGAAATGTGAGGGCAGGGGGCGTCATCGTAAGTTGCTCTTTGATGGGAACACAGTTTTAAAAGGCTGGTAACCGCTGGTCTAAAATATATTTGCATTCTTATAATTATTTGCATTCTTATAATAGGACAACCATAAACTCAAAAGCTTATACGAATTACTTCCATCTCGACATATCAAAATATGCTTTGAAAAATAATTTGCTCAAGCGTGTAAAAATGGTACTTTTAACGTATTGAAACAGAACTGACAAAATGCACAAATGTTAGACTAATGCTCTTTTTGCCCAACTTCGTTAGTTGTACCATTAAATAAAAGTGACATCTTAATTTTATTTTTTTCTTTTGTGGGTCGATTTGTTGCTCGAAAAGTCATTGGCCAGAAATTCATAAACCTATTTTATGCATGCTTTAATTTTATTGTAAAAGTGACAAACGAAATTTTTTGCGCAATCATTACGTTTCAACTAAAGATCAAGATTCAACTGAAATTCTTAGTAACGCCAACTTTTGGGATTCTTCTAGCACCACCATGGCCGAGTGGATAAAACGCAGAATATGGTAGATGGCGGTCGGAAGTTTAGGTCGGATTTCTCTAGATGTAACACGATATGCGAACTAAGAAAGTTCCACGACCAAGGCACTTCCCATTCTTGGCAGATAGTCCTTGCGTAGCTGGCCATAACCAACCAACCAACCAAACATTTGAAATAAATACAGACTATTCAAATCAGCAATTCATATTCATTATTTTGGAGAACATGAATTGTTGCTTAGAGTTTTGGGCGGTTTTTTCCAAATAGAACATAAGTACGCGTTCGAAGTCCTTCAAAAGTCCTACGTCCAGAGCACTTCCTCCGTGTAAGCAGATGCCCCTCGTATTGGCTTTCCAAAACACCTAAACACTTGAAATATCTTCTAATAATTTGTGTTACTTATTTTAATGCATATGGGAAACACTGCATCGAATAGTTCTTTGAAGACTTTCAATGAAATTAGGCAATCTAACTAGGCATGTAGCACACCTCTTATGCGTAATGCAAAGCGATAAACTTATATATTTTAATCAGTGGAGATGTTGAAGGCACTCCTAATTTGTTTTAAAATATCACAATTTTGATTTCAAAGACCTACGCTAATGCCCGGTATATGTTCAAACAGAAAACCTCCTTTCAGAACCTTCTGAAATAATTCAAAAGTACCTAGGGCTCTGCAAGACACATATCTTTTAGTATCTTTAGTCGAAACCAACTTTATATGTGAAAAGTTTCCCAGTTATAACAAGTATGAAACTCTCGCTATACTGACCTAAATGCATACGAACAAAACATCTAGATCTGTTCGACTGATAATCTGCAGCTGTTGATGGACGCACCATGTAGTGTAGAGCTCCGTTAATCCTGGCTGAATCACACCCTCCAATGTTTGTTTACCATTCTGTGTCTATCTACGAGGAGCATTGTATTCGTAGGGGGAAGGTGGCCTAAAATGCGATTCCCTTGACCCTTTGAGGCGCAACCCTTTCCCAATACTGAAAAAAGGGCAGCCGTGGCCATTGCTCGACTTAACTACCAGCAAGATGGCGGGCGATCGAAACATTCATCGCGTGCCACAGATCTAGAGACCCTTTTTTCACGCAGCTGGCTGTGCGGGACAGCCAGCTGTCGTCACACTACACTAGTGTTTTACACTATATTTCGCATTAATATAGTGTAAAACATACTAAATATAGTGTATGCATTACACTATATTTAGTATGTTTTACACTACTAATTCATACACTATGTTTTGCATTAGTAGTGTAATGCATACTATGCAAATAGTGTATGCCTACACTAATTTGCAGAAATATATGGACGGTGTCACGGGGGGGGTGGGGCATACCCCCCTAGAGCTACTGCATATCTTTCGCCACCGCATTTGTGTAATGACCCCATAATATTCTGGCATATATAATATCTTCAACCCACATTGAGTAATTAAAAAAATAGAATTTTGAAAAAGAGTCCAAAGGGTCATTTTATCCTCAACTAAATCCTTAGGTGATGGTAATGAATGAAGGTAATGTTGATCCTTAAAATCCTTCGTTTTTATATTTGTAAATTGTTTTTATCGGCAAAATAGAAAGATCTAAAAGTAATTATGAGTATACATAATAAAATAAAATTCGTTTTACAGTCACATAGCACACATAGTTTATTTTAAAATAAATAAGTGTCACAAACAATAAAATAGAGTGTTCGAAAATTATAATTCAAAAATTATGGTTTACAACAAGCGCAGAAATAAATTAGTATCTCTTCCGCCACTTCGAAAATTCGGAATATTTCAACGCATATTCCAAAAATACGCTTTTGATCACCATTCTAATTAATTGCACCATCTTAATTACGATTGCAATTCGCTTAACATAGTTTTTCTAGATTATCCAGTTTAGCTTTTTTTCGCCAATAAAATAATTTTCTCTGCGTGAAGCATTAACAGAATGTTCCCACCGAAAAGGAATCTTTCGAATCGAAAAATTTCCATGGAGTATGCAATTCCGATTTCGGTTTACAATAAAAATTGAATACGAAGTTATTTATTTTAAGTGGGCAAGACTAAATATATTAAGTTGTAAACATATTTGTGCCAAATGTTTTTTCCAGAGCCCGATCTAGTTGCCTTCACAAAGGGTGTTCAGACTAGATTATTTGTTTCCAAAATATTCCAACAAATGACAGCATTTCACAAAAACATTTTAAAAAAACATTCATTTAACTTTATTTTAATTATTTATTTATTTATTTTTATTTTATTTATTTTTTATTTTTTTTTTTTTTGTAATGGATTGAATCGATATTGCTTTTGTTTTGGTTCAGATTCTAAGAGTTGAAATTCAAGAGTCCTTATGTTACTCTTTGCAGCTTTTAAATCGGGTGTTCTGTGAATTCTATAAGAGTCAATGTTTCAAACTGAGTCAAAATAAAGCACATAAGCGAATAAATTGAGATAATAAAGTGAGACAAAGGAAGTTATTTATTCTTAATTCAAGTGTTCCTTTTATTCAAGAACAGAAATCGACATCAGGTGATACTTAGAATTTTTCATATTTTAGTATTTTAATCCAAGTTGTGGTGGTGGTGTATGGTAAGCTTAAGTTCTTAATCGTATAGTGGAAAGCCGAACACCGTGCGTTGTGAATACCATAAAGAACCTACCTGGTCCGTACTCCTAAAAATAATGGAAAACAAATACTATTAAAATGAAACACAATATTCTGAAATGATTTGCCAAACTCGAAATGCAAGACTAACATAATTTTATTGGGAAGCTTTTCAAATTTTGTTTAGTTATTTTTTTACACATTTGCTAAATACAAAGTTTCTTAAAATATAATGATCTGGGGAGATGTGGCATTAACTAGCATATATGAATTTAAACACCCGTAGGGGCGAGTGCACGGGAAATGAACAAAAAAAAATATATTGAATATTCACCAAGCGATGCTAAGTCTGAATGCCGTACTCCATGTCACTGTCGCAGCTTGGTCATCAGTAGTACAGGGGTGTGGGATCTGGACATGGATACCTCCTGTCATCAGTGGGCCAGGTCCGGATAGGTGGTGAAGTCCCTCTTTATTTGGATCAACACTCGAATATGACATCGGCTCGGATCTAGCCTGATGATGGTAGGGTCACATATTCCGATAAGTCTCTCAGCACTTAGAACTCTCCTCCGGTTATGAATTTTCTCTTCCTCCTTTTATTTAAGCTAGCAAAGATGAATCTGCTCTCATCTCTTTTTCTCTAGTGGGAGCGAGAAGGAGTTCCTAATCATATGCCCCTATTGGGCACCTCCTGGAGGATTCTATTGGTTGTGTTCTCCGCCCTCAGTCGACTATTCGTGTTTGGATGGCTAGTTCGCCCCCCCCCCTCATGGTGTGGAGTCGGTTGCTTCTGCCTTTGCATAATTTTAATGTATATAAATAATTTTTCTCCTTGACACTTAATTGTGCCAAACTGTCAATACTTCAGGCACTTCGGCGCCTGAATTTTATTTATAGCCGTTCTGTGAACAAACATCCGTGTGTGGTAAACATCCCATGGGAAAAAACATCTGTTCCCTTGAGATTTCCACCTTTATTTAAAATACATTTGATTAGGACATTGTTTTACGCCCCACACAAGTTATAAAGTGGGCAAGTTTTGATATTATTTCAAAAACTGGCCGTCTAAACAACTGGCTTCTATATGCATTATTATGCCTCATATATCTGCTTCGATGGAAACACGTGGTTTGGAAACAGACAGTGCGGGAATATGTCCACGTGGATTTAGTAGCCTTAGATCAGTTTAGCTCACGACAATCAGACTTTCATTCGATCCCAGGATCATTTTAGACGCCTTTAATCAAAACCACTCCGTACGTGAAAAGCCCTCCGAATACAGCGAGTATGAAACTCTTCCTCAGGCTGGCCCATCCACCAACAGACAAGACAACCGGATCTTTCCGAATCACAACCTCGAGCTGCTTCTGGAACCGGATCAGAGAGAAATGCATCGGTTCAGCGCTGAAGAACAGCTCTTCGTTCACGGATTTCAAGGTCGAGAGAAGGTCTTCCAATTCTTCGGGTTTCTTGGCCGCCGCGTAGACCGTGATGCTGAAGTGGAACGCTGTCAAGGCGAAATCGAAATAATTTTGTGGATTGTTTTGGCTTCCGTGTACGTCGTTTGCTATGTTCGCCGCGAGGAAAAACATTATAATAATATGCAGAGAAATTAAGCATAAAGCAAACCAGGAGAATGTTTTCTGTATAAGCGACGCACCACGCCACATAAAGCGACACTTAGTCGGACTTTCATACTCAGTCAGACTTTCATTCAATCCCAGGATCATTTTAGACACCTTTAATCAAAACCAATCCGTACGTGAAAAGCCCTTCGAATACAGCGAGCATGAAACTCTTCCTGAGGCTGGCCCATCCACCAACAGACAAGACAACCGGATCTTTCCGAATGACAACCTCGAGCTGCTTCTGGAACCGGATCAGAGAGAAATGCATCGGTTCAGCGCTGAAGAACAGCTCTTCGTTCACGGATTTCAAGGTCGAGAGAAGGTCTTCCAGTTCTTCAGTTATCTTGGCCACCACGTAGACCGTCATGCTGAAGTGGAACGCTGTCAAGCGGAAATCGAAATAATTTTGTGGATTATTTTGGCTTCCGAGTACGTGGTTCGCTATGTTCGCCGCGAGGAGAATTATTATAATAATATTCAGTGAAATTAAGCATAAAGCAAACCAGGAGAATGTTTTCTGTATGAGCGACGCACCACGCCACATAAAGCGACACTTTTTGAGTAAAATAGAGACGTTATGCAAGTGGGACGGATCATAGAAGCACTTCTGCATGTTGGTTTGCACCTCTTGCTTCAAGGAAGAAATCATGCTTACCCACTGGCAGCATACAGCTACAAATACGTAGCTCAAAAAGCATGGCATAACATACAGCAGAGACATAACCATTAAGTATGAAGCAAAGTCAAACGTGTTCTGTACAATTCTGTCACGAAATGAGTAAATTCGTAATGTTCTCAAACTCTCCGGTTGGTAAAGCAAATAAAGAGCTGGAGTCGCTATGAATTT
Source organism: Cheiracanthium punctorium (assembly GCA_038373885.1). Classification (NCBI taxonomy): domain Eukaryota; kingdom Metazoa; phylum Arthropoda; class Arachnida; order Araneae; family Cheiracanthiidae; genus Cheiracanthium; species Cheiracanthium punctorium. The sequence goes on from JAWZYV010013291.1 coordinate 82,468, forward strand.
CAAGACAAAAATAATAACAAAGATCTAAAAACCCAGGACCAAAAACCAGGATCATTTTAGACGCCTTTAATCAAAACCACTCCGTACGTGAAAAGCCCTCCGAATACAGCGAGTATGAAACTCTTCCTCAGGCTTGCCCATCCACCAACAGACAAGACAACCGGATCTTTCCGAATCACAACCTTGAGCTGCTTCTGGAACCGGATCAGAGAGAGCTGCATCGGTTCAGTGCTGAAGAACAGCTCTTCGTTCACGGATTTCAAGGTCGAGAGAAGGTCTTCCAATTCTTCGGGTATCTTGGCCGCCGCGTAGACCGTGATGCTGAAGTGGAACGCTGTCAAGGCGAAATCGAAATAATTTTGTGGATTGTTTTGACTTCCGAGTACGTCGTTTGCTATGTTCGCCGCGAGGAGAAACATTATAATAATATGCAGAGAAATTAAGCATAAAGCAAACCAGGAGAATGTTTTCTGTATAAGCGACGCACCACGCCACATAAAGCGACACTTAGTCGGACTTTCAGACTCAGTCAGACTTTCATTCAATCCCAGGATCATTTTAGACACCTTTAATCAAAACCAATCCGTACGTGAAAAGCCCTCCGAATACAGCGAGTATGAAACTCTTCCTGAGGCTGGCCCATCCACCAACAGACAAGACAACCGGATTTTTCCGAATGACAACCTCGAGCTGCGTCTAGAACCGGATCAGAGAGAAATGCATCAGTTCAGTGCTGAAGAACAGCTCTTCGTTCACGGATTTCAAGGTCGAGAGAAGGTCTTCCAGTTCTTCAGTTATCTTGGCCACCACGTAGACCGTGATGCTGAAGTGGAACGCTGTCAAGCGGAAATCGAAATAATTTTGTGGATTGTTTTGGCTTCCGAGTACGTCGTTCGCTATGTTCGCCGCGAGGAGAAACGTTATAATAATATTCAGAGAAATTAAGCATAAAGAAAACCAGGAGAATGTTTTCTGTATGAGCGACGCACCACGCCACATAAAGCGACACTTTTTGAGTAAAATGGAGACGTTATGCAAGTGGGACGGATCATAGAAGCACTTCGGCATGTTGGTTTGCACCTCTTGCTTCAAGGAAGAAATTATGCTTATCCACTGGCAGCATACAGCTACAAATACGTAGCTCAAAAAGCATGGCATAACATACAGCAGAGACATAACCATTAAGTATGAAGAAGTCAAGCGTGTTCTGTACAATTCTGTCACGAAATGAGTAAATTCGTAATGTTCTCAGATTCTCCGGTTGGTAAAGCAAATAAAGAGCTGGAGTCGCTATGAATTTCAAGACAGAAATAATAACAAAGATCTAAAAACCCAGGACCAAAAACCAGGATCATTTTAGACGCCTTTAATCAAAACCACTCCGTACGTGAAAAGCCCTCCGAATACAGCGAGTATGAAACTCTTCCTCAGGCTTGCCCATCCACCAACAGACAAGACAACCGGATCTTTCCGAATCACAACCTCGAGCTGCTTCTGGAACCGGATCAGAGAGAGCTGCATCGGTTCAGTGCTGAAGAACAGCTCTTCGTTCACGGATTTCAAGGTCGAGAGAAGGTCTTCCAATTCTTCGGGTATCTTGGCCGCCGCGTAGACCGTGATGCTGAAATGGAACGCTGTCAAGACGAAATCGAAATAATTTTGTAGATTGTTTTGACTTCCGTGTACGTCGTTTGCTATGTTCGCCGAGAGGAAAAACATTATAATAATATGCAGAGAAATTAAGCATAAAGCAAACCAGGAGAATGTTTTCTGTATAAGCGACGCACCACGCCACATAAAGCGACACTTAGTCGGACTTTCATACTCAGTCAGACTTTCATTCAATCCCAGGATCATTTTAGACACCTTTAATCAAAACCAATCCGTACGTGAAAAGCCCTTCGAATACAGCGAGCATGAAACTCTTCCTGAGGCTGGCCCATCCACCAACAGACAAGACAACCGGATCTTTCCGAATGACAACCTCGAGCTGCTTCTGGAACCGGATCAGAGAGAAATGCATCGGTTCAGCGCTGAAGAACAGCTCTTCGTTCACGGATTTCAAGGTCGAGAGAAGGTCTTCCAGTTCTTCAGTTATCTTGGCCACCACGTAGACCGTGATGCTGAAGTGGAACGCTGTCAAGCGGAAATCGAAATAATTTTGTGGATTATTTTGGCTTCCGAGTACGTGGTTCGCTATGTTCGCCGCGAGGAGAATTATTATAATAATATTCAGTGAAATTAAGCATAAAGCAAACCAGGAGAATGTTTTCTGTATGAGCGACGCACCACGCCACATAAAGCGACACTTTTTGAGTAAAATAGAGACGTTATGCAAGTGGGACGGATCATAGAAGCACTTCTGCATGTTGGTTTGCACCTCTTGCTTCAAGGAAGAAATCATGCTTACCCACTGGCAGCATACAGCTACAAATACGTAGCTCAAAAAGCATGGCATAACATACAGCAGAGACATAACCATTAAGTATGAAGCAAAGTCAAACGTGTTCTGTACAATTCTGTCACGAAATGAGTAAATTCGTAATGTTCTCAAATTCTCCGGTTGGTAAAGCAAATAAAGAGCTGGAGTCGCTATGAATTTCAAGACAGAAATAATAACAAAGATCTAAAAACCCAGGACCAAAAACCAGGATCATTTTAGACGCCTTTAATCAAAACCACTCCGTACGTGAAAAGCCCTCCGAATACAGCGAGTATGAAACTCTTCCTCAGGCTTGCCCATCCACCAACAGACAAGACAACCGGATCTTTCCGAATCACAACCTTGAGCTGCTTCTGGAACCGGATCAGAGAGAGCTGCATCGGTTCAGTGCTGAAGAACAGCTCTTCGTTCACGGATTTCAAGTTCGAGAGAAGGTCTTCCAATTCTTCGGGTATCTTGGCCGCCGCGTAGACCGTGATGCTGAAGTGGAACGCTGTCAAGGCGAAATCGAAATAATTTTGTGGATTGTTTTGACTTCCGAGTACGTTGTTTGCTATGTTCGCCGCGAGGAGAAACATTATAATAATATGCAGAGAAATTAAGCATAAAGCAAACCAGGAGAATGTTTTCTGTATAAGCGACGCACCACGCCACATAAAGCGACACTTAGTCGGACTTTCAGACTCAGTCAGACTTTCATTCAATCCCAGGATCATTTTAGACACCTTTAATCAAAACCAATCCGTACGTGAAAAGCCCTCCGAATACAGCGAGTATGAAACTCTTCCTGAGGCTGGCCCATCCACCAACAGACAAGACAACCGGATTTTTCCGAATGACAACCTCGAGCTGCGTCTAGAACCGGATCAGAGAGAAATGCATCAGTTCAGTGCTGAAGAACAGCTCTTCGTTCACGGATTTCAAGGTCGAGAGAAGGTCTTCCAGTTCTTCAGTTATCTTGGCCACCACGTAGACCGTGATGCTGAAGTGGAACGCTGTCAAGCGGAAATCGAAATAATTTTGTGGATTGTTTTGGCTTCCGAGTACGTCGTTCGCTATGTTCGCCGCGAGGAGAAACATTATAATAATATTCAGAGAAATTAAGCATAAAGCAAACCAGGAGAATGTTTTCTGTATGAGCGACGCACCACGCCACATAAAGCGACACTTTTTGAGTAAAATGGAGACGTTATGCAAGTGGGACGGATCATAGAAGCACTTCTGCATGTTGGTTTGCACCTCTTGCTTCAAGGAAGAAATTATGCTTATCCACTGGCAGCATACAGCTACAAATACGTAGCTCAAAAAGCATGGCATAACATACAGCAGAGACATAACCATTAAGTATGAAGAAGTCAAGCGTGTTCTGTACAATTCTGTCACGAAATGAGTAAATTCGTAATGTTCTCAGATTCTCCGGTTGGTAAAGCAAATAAAGAGCTGGAGTCGCTATGAATTTCAAGACAGAAATAATAACAAAGATCTAAAAACCCAGGACCAAAAACCAGGATCATTTTAGACGCCTTTAATCAAAACCACTCCGTACGTGAAAAGCCCTCCGAATACAGCGAGTATGAAACTCTTCCTCAGGCTTGCCCATCCACCAACAGACAAGACAACCGGATCTTTCCGAATCACAACCTTGAGCTGCTTCTGGAACCGGATCAGAGAGAGCTGCATCGGTTCAGTGCTGAAGAACAGCTCTTCGTTCACGGATTTCAAGGTCGAGAGAAGGTCTTCCAATTCTTCGGGTATCTTGGCCGCCGCGTAGACCGTGATGCTGAAGTGGAACGCTGTCAAGGCGAAATCGAAATAATTTTGTGGATTGTTTTGACTTCCGAGTACGTTGTTTGCTATGTTCACCGCGAGGAGAAACATTATAATAATATGCAGAGAAATTAAGCATAAAGCAAACCAGGAGAATGTTTTCTGTATAAGCGACGCACCACGCCACATAAAGCGACACTTAGTCGGACTTTCATACTCAGTCAGACTTTCATTCAATCCCAGGATCATTTTAGACACCTTTAATCAAAACCAATCCGTACGTGAAAAGCCCTTCGAATACAGCGAGCATGAAACTCTTCCTGAGGCTGGCCCATCCACCAACAGACAAGACAACCGGATCTTTCCGAATGACAACCTCGAGCTGCTTCTGGAACCGGATCAGAGAGAGCTGCATCGGTTCAGTGCTGAAGAACAGCTCTTCGTTCACGGATTTCAAGGTCGAGAGAAGGTCTTCCAAGTCTTCGGGTATCTTGGCCGCCGCGTAGACCGTGATGCTGAAGTGGAACGCTGTCAAGGCGAAATCGAAATAATTTTGTGGATTGTTTTGACTTCCGAGTACGTCGTTTGCTATGTTCGCCGCGAGGACAAACATCATAATAATATGCAGAGAAATTAAGCATAAAGCAAACCAGGAGAATGTTTTCTGTATGAGCGACGCACCACGCCACATAAAGCGGCACTTTTTGAGTAAAATGGAGGCGTTATGCAAATGTGACGTATCGTAGAAGCACTTCTGCATGTTGGTTTGCACCTCTTGCTTCAACGAAGAAATGACGCTTGCCCACTGGCAGCATGCAGCTACAAATACGTAGTTCATAAAGCATGGCATAATATACAGCAGTGACATGACCATTAAGTATGAAGCAAAGTCAAGCGTGTTCTGTACAATTCTGTCGCGGAATGAGTAAATTCGAAATGCTCTCATATTCTCCGGTTGGTAAAGCAAATAAAGAACTGGAGTCGCTATGAATTTCAAGACAGAAAGAAGGACAAAGATCCAAAATATTGCGTAAATCTTCATCTCCTTACGTCTGGATGAAGCAGTTACGTACTGCCTCAACGTCGTCAGGTACTTCTGTCTTTTGAATAGCGTTAAGTACAACGAAAGTGATGCTGTTAGTAAAAATGGAGGAGTTAAGTAAATATATATCTGTTTGAATTGCAGCACAGTGTTTACATAAATCATAAAAATGCACAGAATGCTTATCGTTACAAAGATGCAAAATGGTAAGTTACTTTTTGAGAAAAAATTTCTGGAATTCGAGTAACAGTTAATTCCCATTATGTAGAGCATACACCATAAGTATCGCATATTATCAACGATATTTTCATTCTCCATAGTAAATGTCTTATTTATGATTGTATTTAACAGTTAATATTATGTAAACTTTCAGTTCTTCAAGAACTTTATGTTTTTATCTGATGTTAACCATCCTTTATTTATGATTTTCTTCATATGACGAGCAGCTTTATGTACTCAATAAGTAGTCAGTTTCTCTTCATTTGACTTAAATGCCCATTGCATAAGATTTGGCAGAGGAAAAGCGATTTCAGCAGTTACCTCTTTCACAAACAGTCAACTAATGTTTCCTGCAGTCAGTAATAAACGTCATTAGTAAATACATTTGCCCTTTATAAGTCAAATCAGCAACAATTATTTATGACGATCATGGATGGCCAATTTTGGTTTAAAAGAGGGGTGGACGTGAATAGATATTTACACCTTTTATGAGAGACGAGACAAAGGTTTTTATTACTATAGAGTATGCGTATTTTTCGGGACGAGTGTTTTATCATTACGAGCGTTTTATCATTACGAGTGTTTATCATTACGAGTGTTTTATCATGGACGAGTGTTTTATCATTAGTGAATAGTCATTTTGCGAGACGAGACAGAGGTTTTTATTATTATAGAGTATGAGTATTTTTCGGGACGAGTGACAGAGAGTATTTTATCATTAGTGAATAGTCATTTTGCGAGACGAGACAGAGGTTTCTGTCATTAGTGTATGCGGATTTTGCGAGACGAGTCACAGGTTTCTATCATTAATATACGGATATCTTACAAGATGAGACAAAGGTTTCTATCATTAGGTATGGGTATTTTGCGAGACGAGACAGAGGCTTTTATGATTTGTGTATGGTGATTTTACGAGACGAGTCAGAAGCTTTTATGATTTATGTATGGTGATATTACGAGACAAGATGGGGACTTTTATGATTACTGTAAGAAGATTTTGCAAGACGAGACAGAGGTTTCTATCATTACAGTACGGAGATTCTGCGAGACGAGACAGAGGTTTCTATCATTAGTGCGTGGCGGATTATGCGAGACGAGACAGATATTTTTCTATCATTAGTGCATGTAGATTTTGCGAGACGAGTCTGAGGTTTTTATGATTAGTGTATAGGGATTTTGCCAGACGAGACAAGTCTAGTTTTTGTCTCTCCATACCTAATTTTTAAATAATGCTAGCAGCAGTATAGTTAATGCAAGGAATCGTGTCACAATAGACTCTTCTTTATAATATTCTCATTCGACAATGCAGTTGCAATTTTAAAATTCAAAACTAACTACCAAATGTCATCAGTTGTGCAGATATCTTCAGCAATCTAAAGTGACAGAAGTTCAGCAATGTCTAAAATGACATTGCATCGATAGTGCTAGATTGTCAAAATATGTTACACAAAGAGTTCACTGTTATGCATCTAAAAAGGACACTTCCATTTGTACATAATTCTCTCTTTCATTTATGAATGTTCTTTATTTTGGACTTAGGATGGCAAGTGTATGTTTCAGTAAATTATAAACAGTCTTTAACGTCAGCTATCGTTTATAGTTTATTTTCTATACTGGCAACAGGTTCGTTTTAGTACTGCTCTTCAACAATATTATTAGTTATTTAGCAATCAAAGCTCGCTACAAAATCCGATGAAAATGATGAAATCTGAAGCAATATTATAAACAACGTTATATAAACAGCTTATTAAAACATGTTACGTAAATAACTCACATATGAAAAAATGATTTCCATTTACACATCTTTCTTCATGATTGATAAATGTCATTGATTTTGGTTTCAAAGTTCACGGTACATCAACTGACAGTAAAAAAAAAAATTTTAACTACCATTCAGCTCTTCTGTACAGTTGTAAATAAATTCACAGCTAAAATTGATTTCGTAATGTCTAAATGTAACAACAAGCTACTCTTAAACCAATTACTTCAGAATGTTCATAGTAGTTTCAAAAATATGCTGATAAATCGTGTGTTTGTAAACATTCTGTATAATGTCCAAGCATTTTGTCGTCACAATTAAAACGTTTTCAAACTAAAATGAGAATAAATATTTCTAGCAGCTTCACTTTTTTTCATTCAATTCATAACTGATAAAATTACTTCTATTTTAAGGTTCAACAAATTCAAATTTCCATCTCAGCAGCAAAACGATTTTGTTCAAAATGAAAGTCATGAATGTTTATAAACTGACAATAAAATTTCCTTTTCACTATCACACTGCTCTTCTGTACAATTCTAATTAATTTCGCAACTAAAATTGATTTCCTAATACCTGTATGTAACAACAAGCTACTCTTAAACCAAACACTTCAGAATGTTTATAGTAGGTTCAAAAATATGCTGATAAATCGCGTGTTTGTAAACATTCTCTAAAATGTCCAACCATTTTGTCTTTACAATTAAAACGATTTTTCAAACTAAAATGAAAATAAATATTTCCAACAGCTTCGCTTTTTTCAATCAATTCGTAACTGATGAAATTACTTCCATTTTAAGGATCTACACATTCAAATTTCCATATCAGCAGCGAAACGATTTTGTTTCAAAATGAAAGTCATGAATGTTTTATTATTATTAAATAACCATGGTAACAGAAAATGACTAAAACCTTTATTTTTTCTTAGAGAAGCTTCACGTAAAATGAATTACCAACTATTGCTCTTAAATTGCTATCGATCCCTAAAGTTCTAAGTAAACAAATTATAATTAAAGTATGTACCTTTTTAGCAGATTACCTTTTAATGTGTCTAACACAACCCATAAATTCATTCCGGGTCTTTACATTCTTATTGTAGTGGTTACGACAAGAGCAAATATATTCTCATCGAAAACAAATATTCCATTGAACATTTCAGAAAAAAGAATATCAAAGAAAGGAAGCTGTATTCTTTGTGGAAAATAGAACATCAAAGGTGTGATTATTCACTGTGTACTTATTATTTCAGTAAAACAATAAATGAACTAAAAAGTTTTTTTATTATACTTATAAGCTTTTCTTACACAATTTCAGATGTGTTGTTCAGTTGCTACGTCGCACTCAAGTAAATTTGTCGGGATCCTAGACAACTGTTGCTTGAGTGACATGGATAAATTTTCAAACTTCTTAAATACTAGCAGCCAAGGTGGCCAGCTTCGGCGCCTCATACCTTACTATTGTTTATACTCAATACAGTGTTGACTCATTTCAATGAAACTCATTTCAATGAAAATCTTGTTTCTTTGTTTTAACCCTTTAACGCGCAGTGTTCCCGCTCTGGGAACACCAAACTCTGACGTTTTGACTGTTGCCAGTAACGAAGAATAGATTTGATTTCTATGAAAATAGTTGCGGGTGACATAACTGCACGAGAGTCCTTTATTTTATAGCACGTCATTTCCCGTAAAAAAATGATCACGATTATTTTTAACAGCACTGACATCTGCTGAAAAATGGAAGAATGCGAAAACAGCTGGATAGATTGCCCAATGCTGAAAAAAGGGCAGCCGTTGCCATCGCTCGACTTAACTACCAGCAAGATGGCGGACGATCGAAACGTTCATCGTGTGCTGCACAGCCAGCTGGTCAAAAAAGGGTCTCTAGATCTGTGGCACGCGATGAACGTTTCGATCGTCCGCCATCTTGCTGGTAGTTAAGTCGAGCTATGGCAACGGCTGCCCTTTTTTCAGCATTGGGAAAGGGTTGCACCTCAAAGGGTTAACAGTGTTTGTCCTTCAATTTATTTAGGTTAGGGTTGCTACTAGAGATGAGTTCGGGCTCATTTTTTGAAGCCCGAGCCCGAAGACTTTTAATCCGAGCCCGCCCGAGCCCGAGCAATATTATTAAAGTTGGAGCCCGAGCCCGAAATTTCAGCTAAAGACAAATAAAATTAACTACTTTATTAATAGGATACAATAAATTTTGGAGCTTCACACACCTTCTAGTCCCTCGTGCCGCTATTTTTTGAAATAAGTACGTCTATTTATCCCATGAATCACTTTTTAAAATCTGTTTCAAGGAGTGTGTTCAACAAAGGAGAAATTTATCACGAGCCCGAGCCCGCCCGAGCCCGAACGCAATCGTGAATTACAGAGCCCGAGCCCGAGTCGGGCCCGGGCTCGGGCTCGGGCTTTCGGGCTCGGGCTGAGCACGTCTCATCTCTAGTTGCTACACATTTTGGGTGTCATCTTAAAATCCGATGTTGAAACAGCAAATGGCTAAAATGGGCTTTTTTCCCATGCATGGTGACATTTTTTAGATAGGCGATGAATGCGCCAAGTATTGTCAATTCCATATTTTAAAGCTGTGAAATAGTCCGAAAAAGATATTGCACTTTTGTGTATCCATTATTGTTATTTTTTAATCTAGGTACTGCGTGACATAGGCTTGCTCCATTGGACGTCATTGAACTGTTAAGTTGGATTTTCGAACATGCGTTATTGTTATGGCACTCATGTTTACATCTAGCTGTTTCCTTTTCAAGCGTGGAAATATAGTCGATATTGGTACCGCATACGTTAGCGTGTCATCTAAGTAGAATCTGGCACTTTAAAAATTTTTCTGGAATAAAAGATAGGCACTTTTATTACCGTTTTTCTTGCAAATAATACGACCATTATGGAGTTAAGGCTGTTTCATTTCACAAGTTGATCGCTTGAAACAATGCATAGCAAATTTTGTAAATGTTTCTTCTAAATGTTTTAATAACTAGCGCAATTAGATTCTTTAAATTTTTTAAATTGTATAATTTCTGAAAAGAATTTCCTTATACATAGAAATTTAGAAAACATTGAGAAAACATGTATACTATTGCTGGTCAAAGCAATTTCACATCGGGAGTCATATTTTTAGGAAAAACACTCAGGAAGTCATTAAAAATTATTTGCTTCTAAAATTTCGAAGTTGTTTAATAAATATATATGTAGACTGGTTCTTTCAAAAGATAAAATTCGTATGGACAAAAAAGAAATTTAAACAGTAAACATAATTCAAAATTATTCAATTTGATTTTTGAGGATTAGAATTCAGTGTACCTCACAGATTCATTTTGTCTTTTTTTATTCCTGTACGATGTAATGAAATACCAAAACAAGAATTTTTTTAATAGTAAAAAGACTCTTGTCAGATAGTTAAATAACATTAAAACACTATAACATTTTAACACTACAATTATAACATTAAAACACTATAGCATTATATAAATAACATTTTAGTACGCCCATAGGTATCACGAAACCGTACTCAACGTTTCGGGTTGTACAAAGGATTCACCCATCTTCAAATGCAAAAAGTTTTTCCTTCTACATAGCCAGAAAGTGATTTGAAAAAAGTTTTTAAAAATAGCAAAGGGAGAGAGGTTGCCATTCGCAAAAAGTTGTTTTTATAGAAAAAACATCTCAGCATTTTGCGATGCAGACATACATAATATTTAAATGTACTTAATTTACATTACATTATGGAAGGCCGTTTAACTCTATTAGTTAATATGACACATACTATTAAGTATTAACTTTAGCAGTTTTTAAAATACCGTTTTTCTATTATCTTACTCCATAATATTATACATTTTTAAAAAATGTTTAAAATTTGAAGCAGAAAAAAAAAATTCTTGAAATAGCAACACAGTTATAATCATTATCATTTTTTCCCTTAAAAAATAAGACTTTGTTCAATTTTCTCCATTCACATTTCATTATTACGAGAGAAATTCAATTACGCAAAACTAATTAACTTTTTTTAAATCGTTATCTCCACCCTTCCTTTTGTTAAATGCTGCAAAATTTTAAAAATACCACAAGTATTTATTTTTTAAGAAACGTTGGATAACGTTGTGTTACGTTAATAAATATTCAAATGGTTATTTTTATTTTATTCTTTAACTTGCTTTGCAATGCGTTTGTGGAAGTCATTATTTTTATAATGATTTTTTTTTTTTTTTTTTTTTTTTTTTTTTTTTTTTGCTTACTGCGGATTCTAAGCTAAAGATCGATCTAAACATAGAAGAAATCCTGAAATAAAAAATAAAATTTTAAAAAAGCAAGTGCAATCGTTGGATGGATAAATTGACAAATGCACTTAGATATAAATACATAGGTTGTCCCAAAAGGGTGGTTTATCTATCTGAGATAAGATGGCAATTGTAAATTGAGAAACTTTTCAAAATAAGCTAGGAAAATAGACTACGTTCGGACAAAAATCCATGTCGTCAATTTTCAAAAACAGTTACACTTTTTCAATTTGTATCCAACCCCTGTAGAAAAACTCTCAATTAATAAAATGTGCTCCCCTATACTAATGAGGTGATGGACAAAATTTGAGAATTATATCCTAAAAACTTCAATGAAGATAAATATATGCAGACTTAAATTACTTTACAACAAATTCTAAGATGAAAAAAAGTCACCTCAGATTGTAGCACTTCGTGGGTCGTATAAAAATTTCGAAAAAAAATAATTTTTGTCACTCTAGCAATAAACTTTTATATCCAAATCATGTACAGCCCTTGTCCATCATTGTTCAAAGATATCTCTAAGGCATTTTATGGTTAAAGGCTGAAATTTTGAGCATCACCTCATAAGCGCGTGGGGCACATGTACTAATTGGGAATTTTTTGTACCGACTTTGGTCAGAACTTATTAGGAGGGTGGCAACCTCCCTCGACTTAGATTGCTAAGGTACCGTGAGTACTTAAGTTGGCGAGTGCACGTAAAATCTGCCATGGTTCTAATGTCCCCCCATGTTGAAACAATACTTCTGGGGTTGACATTCCAGCTGTAGGTCTCTTATCTGGAAGTAGTTGAAAATTAGGAGATTAGAGGGTAACGTTACTACCCAGCGAGTACAAGTTCTTCCCCAAACAGCTCACACCTGAACGTCTTTGAACGTTCAGGAAACGTTTTCTGAACGTTAATAGATGTTCAGAGAACCTATGCATGCTGTCTGGGTTGAAGTTTTATTAGCGTTCAGAGAATGTTCGTAAATGTGCTTTAAGCAGCTTCTGAACGTTTGTGAATGTTCAGAGAACGTTCGGTAATGTGCTTTAAACGGCTTCTGACCATTTTTAGCGTTCAGGGAATGATCGGTTAAGTGCTTTAAATGGCTTCTGAACGTCTATTAACGTTCAAGGTACACTGCTATGCTGCCTGTACTGGGTAGGTACTAGAGATGAGTTCGGGCTCATTTTTTGAAGCCCGAGCCCGAGCGATATTATTTAAGTCGGAGCCCGAGCCCGAAATTTCAGCTAAAGATAAGTAAAATTCAATAAAATTCAAAGAAGTAATTCCTTGATAGAATACAATAAATTTTGCCGTTTTTGCAAATTAAAGACAAATATACACTGCTGGCCATCGTAAATGCAACACCCTGAAGGAAGCATGCAAATAATATGAAATTTACAACATGCATTAGCTGAGGTGAGATATGCAAATGATTAGTATTTCAGCGCAGACGCACATCAAGCGCGCCTGTGGCGCCACCTCAAAGCGCTATTTAAGGCTTGGAGATTTCGACGGTTTCAAGTACAGCAATTGTGTTTTTCTTGCTTTTTTTTCAAAAAAACGATAAATTATGCCTCGTAGGAAACAACGATCATCTTTTGATCAAGTATCCGAGTTTGACAGAGGAAGGATAGTGGCATACCGAGATTGTGGGTTATCTTTCAGGGAAATCGGTCGTCGTATTGGACGAAACCAAACAACTGTGATGCGGATATGTGATCGTTGGGTGCAGGAGGGTACGACGGACAGACGTGATCGACCGCATCGACCTCAGTGCACCACGTCACATGATGACAGGCAGATTGTACGCATGGCAGTGACGGACCGCTCAGTCACATCACGAACCATATCACAGCAGATTCAGTCTGTAACGCATCATCCAGTGTCTGCGCGTACCATTCGACGTCGTTTACAGCAGAATGGTCTGTCCGCAAGACGTCCGTTGCTTTGTCTACCTCTGACGCGGAACCACAGACGTCTCCGCCGCCAATGGTGCGATGAAAGAAGGATGTGGACGACAGAATGGAATGAAATTCTCTTTACTGACGAGTCACGCTTCTGTATGCAACACCACGACGGTCGGATTCGAGTCTGGAGACACCGTGGAGAGAGGATGCTGAACAGCTGCATTATGCACCGTCACACTGGTCCTGCACCGGGTATTATGGTATGGGGCGGTATCGGATATCTCTCTCGCACTCCTCTAGTACGCATTGCCGGTACTTTAACCAGCCAGCGCTACATCTCCGAGGTGTTGGAGCCAGTTGTCCTTTCTTACCTTCAGGGCTTGCCAACAGCCATATTTCAGCAGGATAATGCACGGCCACACGTGGCACGCATTGTCCAAGGGTTCGTCGTCAATCACCAGATTGAACTGCTTCCCTGGTCGGCGCGCTCTCCGGATCTTTCGCCGATAGAAAACATGTGGTCCATGGTTGCTCAACGACTGACCCAGAGTTCATCCCCAGCTGTCACACCAGATCAACTTTGGCAACGTGTGGAAGCTGCTTGGTCTGCTGTACCCCAAGAACACATTCAAAGTCTCTTTGAATCAATGCCGAGGCGTGTGGCAGCTGTGATCTCCAACAACGGCGGCTACTCTGGGTACTGATTTTGGCAGGAACCACGCTTCATAGAATGCTGTAAATTTAATCATTTGTTACTTGGTCAACATGTTATCTACACAATAAATTTTGTTGTGATATCTCTTGTTTTTCTTGGTGTTGCAATTTGGGTGGCCAGCAGTGTAGTTGCAAACTCTCAATGCACTTTCTAATTCTTTAGATGTATGTTTATGAAATAATGTCCGATCTCATGAATATGCAATATATCTATGCAATATCACATATACATGATCTGCTATACAGTTATACATGATCTATGTAATATAAGCCGCCGTTCTGAAATACCCAAAGAGCTTCACGCGCTTTCTAGGCACCCGCGCCGCTATTTTTTTTTTTATAAGTACTTTTATTTTTCATATGAATCACTTTTTAAAAATCTGTTTCAAGGAGTAAGTTCAATAAAACAGAAATTTTTCACGAGCCCGAGCCCGAACGCAATTGTGAGTTACAGAGCCCGGGCTCGGGCTCGGGCTGAGCCCGGCTCATCTCTAGTAGGTACACCATAACATAAATGGTACACCATAACATAAAATAAAGTTTATAATCTATATCTGTTAATTTGAAAACTATTCATTTGTGTTTAAAGTTATTGTAGCAGAAATTATAACTATATTCAGAGTATTTCGCTTTAACTTTTAATGCTCTTGCTTTCTATAAAATCAAATGAAATAAGATTAAAAAAGAAAAAACTTTAAACTTTTTTACGTTCTGTATATTAACATGTCACCAAGGATATTTAACACTTTCTGCTGATCTAACCTCATGTAGTTTTCATTTATACTCTGAACTGTCAAATTTATGCGTTAATAAATGAAAAATGCGTTACCCCTTATGTAATGATTAAACGACTCTTATAATTTTATTCCGCACTCATTTAATTTCATTACGTATAACTACGCAGTCATTAATCATACAAACATTTACAAAAATAGTTTCTGGTTAGTTCCTGATACAATAAATCACACTTTTGTGACAAAATGTCACGTTTCTGAACCTGCTGAAAATTTTACTCGGCTAAACAGTGAAAAAAAAAATTTTCTAGACCACCGTTAAAAACAAGTTCCTTATTCAATAAATCACACTTTTGCGATGAAATTTATCTTAACAAAATTTGTTAAATCATTTATTTTACTAAACAGAAATAAGATAAAAGCCAAAACTTACGTTAAATTAAATTTGCCAAAACATTTATTTTACTATATAGAAATAAGATAAAAATGTTTCTATATTAACCCTTTAACGCGCAGTGTTCCCGCTCTGGGAACACCAAACTCTGACGTTTTGACTGTTGCCAGTCACGAAGAATAGATTTCATTTCCATAAAAATAGTTGTGGGAGACATAACTCACACGAGAATCCTTTACTTTTTAGCACGTCATTTCTCGTAAAAAAAAAAAAAAAAAAAAAACTGTGTGCGTGTAATCTTTACGCGCGGTTGAAGTAAAACTTCTCTGACGTTTACGGCACATATCACCACTGAAATGATTAAACTTTAACTTAATATCATATTATAATTTAATTATATTTATTATTCATGTACTTTACAAAGATTATATAACTAATATATTCATATTTTCATTGAAATAAGTACTTGAATGTCACTTGAATTTTATATGTATGAAACTATAGATTTGTGGTAACTACAATGTGAAACATGAATTTTACTCTCTAAATTTGCTAATTTTCTTGAAAATACAGAAATCTATCGTTGTACCGAAACGCGTTGTTGATTGAAGTCGAGAAGTATTCATAGTTAGATCCAATTTTTATTTTAAAAAATCAACTAACGGCTGAGATTCTTGAGAGCGAAAATTAACATTAAACTCTCCAGTAAGAATCATCGGTCATTCATGATAATTACTTAGAATCCAGGCAGTGCCCATGTTGTAGTATTATTCTTTAACTGTTTTCTTATACCATTGTTCCGTCTGGAGGTTGGGTTTGAATGGGGGGAATGTCCATAGTCTAGTATTATACTTTAAATGTGTTCTTTAACTGATGTTTTCTAGAGATGAGACGGGCTCAGCCCGAGCCCGAAAGCCCGAGCCCGAGCCCGGGCCCGACTCGGGCTCGGGCTCTGTAATTCACGATTGCGTTCGGGCTCGGGCGGGCTCGGGCTCGTGAAAAATTTCTCCTTTGTTGAACGTACTCCTTGAAACGAATTTTAAAAAGTGATTTATGGGATAAATAGACGCACTTATTTCAAAAAATAGCGGCACGGGGGACTAGAAGGTGTGTGAAGCTCCAAAATTTATTGTATCCTATTAATGAAGTAGTTCATTTTATTTGTCTTTAGCTGACATTTCGAGCTCGGGCGGGCTCGGGCTCCAACTTTAATAATATTGCTCGGGCTCGGGCGGGCTCGGATTAAAAGTCTTCGGGCTCGGGCGGGCTCGGACTTCAAAAAATGAGCCCGAACTCATCTCTAATGTTTTCCTCTGTTCGTTGGGTTCGAATGCAGCTAGTGTAATTTTGTGTGTGTGTGTGTGTGTGTGTTTTTCTATCACAGTGTTCTTAAGCGTTGATTTCGTCTGCTGGTAGGATTCGAATTATTATTCTGTATCCATGTTTTTAAACTGCAGGTTCTGTCTATTGTTTGGGATTGATTGTAGCCAGGGTCCGTTTCTTTGTATTTTTCCAAAACCATGTATATTATTCATCTAAAAATAAGGATTATCGAGAACCTCCTGTGAGGTTGGGATTACATGTGTTGGATGTACCTTTGCAACGCTTATTGATATATAAAATAAAGATTGATGTCTGAAAGATACGGCACTTGACTGTTTTTATCGCCGTTTCTTTCCCTAACAGGTTCCGCGTTCTTTTACAGGATGAAGTCGTCGAAAGCAGCAGAGCGGTCGAAAAGGTAGGTTTTACTGTGGTTCTTCTTTTTCAGGGTCAGCGTGGAGTATATGACATACTAGCTGCGTACCCGTTCTCCGCACGGTAGGGAACAAAACTTTTTCTTACATGTATAATTCGAATTGATTCCAGTAATGTTGAATCTAAAACTAAACAAAATGTTTTGACTCTTGGCGTAAAGTTAATCATTAGTTATTCGTAAAGTAGTATAAATACTGATCTGAGAACATTGTTAATATTATGAAACAAAAAACTATGTCGGTGTCATTGGCGATCAGAAAAAGAACAGCGTGACGGTTCCTAAAAATTTCTAACTTTCAAAATGCCTCATTTCTACATCATACTCTTTTTTAGATTTAAGTTATACCATTAATACCTTAGATACTACATGATGTGAAGAACCGTTTTATTATTTTACCGTTATTAACCGTTTTATCAGATTCTTATTCTTTGGTGATTCTTTGCAATTTACGCATTAGTATAAACGATAATCATTTCACTTTCTGGCTGCCATTAAAACAGCTCTCCATACATTTTTATGCATAATTCTTGTCAGATTGGCGTATTTAGCACGTAAAATATTTCCTGCGATTCGAAAACGTGTCCTGTTTAAAAATTATATCGAAAATAATGATGGATAATTCATCGTTGAAAAAACAGCATTCATTTCTTTTTCTGGCAACGTAATATAAAATAGGGAATAATTTCGTGCGTGGCGGATGTTGTTTTTTTTTTGTGAGCCCGTTATTTTGATTGAGTTTCGAAAGGGGTTTTAATCTCGTTAGATCAAAATGACGTAGATTTCACATGTGGAAACTCGGTTATTTTAATATCATCTTATTTATGTTTTTCAAATGGCAATTTTATTCATTGTCACTGTTTCCCAGACAACCATAGCGGAAGATATCATACCGAAATCTTGAAACAGCTTTTCTTGAATTCAAAATCCTTCTTTACATAAAAATTCGTAAAAAATCTTGTAATTTATATTTTTCCTCATATCCTTATCCCTTCCTCATATCCCTTCCTTATTTTTTAAAAACAATCTGAGTTACCCCCTAGTTGCGCCTAAAGAAGTTTTACTTCAAAAAATTGTCACGATAATTTTTAACAGCACTGACGTCTGCTGAAAAATGGAAGAATGCGAGAACAGCTGGATAGATTGCCCAATGCTGAAAAAAGGGCAGCCGTTGCCATCTCTCGACTGAGCTACCAGCAAGATGGCGGACGATCGAAACGTTCATCGCGTGCCACAGAAAACTTATTTGACGACAGCTGGCTGTGCCACACAGCCAGTTGTCGTCAAAAAAGGGTCTCTAGATCTGTGACACGCGATGAACGTTTCGATCGTCCGCCATCTTGCTGGTAGTTAAGTCGAGAGATGGCAACGGCTGCCCTTTTTCCAGCATTGGGAAAGGGTTGCACCTCAAAGGGTTAAGATAAGAAACTAAATAACACAAATCTGTTGGAAAAAAAGCAAAAATCAATATGGGATCTTGCGTGGAATAAAATATCACCTCACTCACGTAATTAAAATCTCGTGCAGAATAACCATCTTACACCGACCATTATCTTATTTTCCATTAGTCTCCCGATCGTAAAAGCAGAGTGGAGAGTGTTAATAGCACAGGCAGCCAGTAAGGAAGTAACCCTATTGGTACCGAAATATCTTCTCTCTCACTAATTGAAATTCCGCATCAAGGATTTATGCGTATTCATTCATTTAGGGAGGAATATATTTTTGCTTTACAAAATTTTTCAGTGGTAGTATTTTGTGTTTTTGTTGCTTTTAACTAATATTTTCGGACTTGTGTGCGTGGTTCCAAGAAATTGCTTGTAAATTCTCGTCGAGTAAAGTAGACAATACAATGAAAGTTTCTTTCACTAGCATAGAGAAAGAAATTTTTTACAACCTGGGTATGAGTGGGAATCGAAGCCACAACCGTACGCTTAGGCAATTATCATGGATTTAGTGCGAGATTCAAGTGAAACACAATTCGAACGTTTTCCGCGTCGAACAGGGGAAACTTCAAAATATATCAATGTTTCTTATTCAACTGAAACAAAACAATTGTGTTTTGATTACGTGACAACGCGATAGTGTGACGAAGTTCACATATTTTTCGCGTCTTAAAATAATGTTCCTATGTTTCGTCTTTCTAAATCAAAATTTCGTATTCCGTATTGGTCTCTCTCTCCACTCTGTTTCTCGGCTCGATAAAATGTTCTTTCTTTTCGCTACGGTATGCCTGGGTTTTTCGGGGTTCCCCTTCTAAATTAATTTCGCTTTAGCATATGCAGTGTAAATTCTTGGTGCTTCCCTGTCGTCCGTCTTTGCTTTCTCACGGGGTTGTAGACTTATGTATTGGCATTCGCCAAATTCTGGCACTTCTGTCTTGGCGATAATCATTTAATCCGTTTGTTTCAAATTTTTATATTGTTTACGCTTACCGGACGGTGGTTGTCACGTTGGGGCAGTGGCTTATGAGTGCTCATATTTTACTCGCCAACCTGTAAAGAGCTGGCAGTTTTGTAGGAATATTTTAGTACTCTTCTATATTGCTCTCCGTCAGAGGAGGTTGTGTTCGTTTTTTTATGGAACTCCGGCATGCAATGTGGCCGGAACGATTAGATATGTTCTTGGTGTTATTTTCTACTAATGCAATGTACTGTACGTAATTGAAGTTGTTTCCTTTAAGCCTGTTTTGCTGATACCTCCAGTAAACGTAGCCTTTTCTGAATTCGAGTCGTCTTCCTGTTCTTCTAAGTCCTCAGTGTACTTCATGGATACTTTTAATACACTATACGTCATGTAAGGGAACGTTCTCTTAATCCACCTCCGACAACTCCCTCATAGAAACTTGGTGCCGTCATAGATAGGTTTGTTCATTGGAAGCATTCTGGGGACTGACAAACGTTCGATTCGAACTCGATCGCGCGCGTTTCTCTTGAATCTCTCCCTAAGACAGGCCCTTAACCTAGAAAAGGTTTGGTGTTTTGGAGGTGGTTAAGGGCCAACCATTTCTGAATGGAAGATATCGACTCCTTGGGTTCGAGGCTATAAAAGTCACGTGTCGAAGGAAAACAGACACCATTTTCTTCATAGGTTTATGTGCTGGACTCTTGGTAATAAGCGCAAAATTAAAAAAATAATTACTATGCCTGTGTATTGTGCTGTCTATGGATGTTTCAATAACTCTCTGGAACCTGTACATGACGGCAAAAAGATATATTTCCACAGATTCTCATTGAAGCGAGGCGATTTCAGTCACGTGTCGATTAAAAATATACACTTCAGCCAATCAGATTACAGGATTACTCATCAACACAGCCGAAAGGTCACGTGTTGTTTGAAAAATGACGTCCTATCGATATTGTCCATTTACTTTGAGGAGTTTGCGTGACGTCTCGATGTAAGCATGGACGTAACATCTACATAGTGCTTGAGAGTTTTTGGATAGTTTATTAAATTAAATCTATAATAATAAAAATGAATGTTTGTAAATCTGTCTGTTTGTATGTGTGCGGTCTCCAGACAAACCTATTGCACGCAGAACTCTGAAAATTGGAATATATAAGCCATGAGTCCGATAATGTGCACCTGAGAATCAAAATTTTAAAATTTTTATCACTTTTTTAATTATTAATTAAAAACTGTTCTAAAACGGAGATTTTCTTAACCTGTGTTACGAATTTTGGGAGCAACCCTCTGTTCTGGGGTTTAAAACAGTTTAAAATTCGTATTCTACGCGCTAAATAGTTAAATTTTGCTTTTTGTTGCATCATATGGAATGTTCTGGAAATCCGGGTTCTATGGGTCGTAGGTCTTCGAAAACCTAATTTTTGGGGACTTATTTTTGGCGATATTTCGCCAAAACTCGCCAAGTTTGACGATTTTTCTGTCATTTGGCATGTTTTTCCTAATGGGACCTTTTCATGAAATTTTTTATGGTACTTTTTATGGTATTTAATACGTTTAATGACCTAACATTTCCTAATTTTAAGAAATTTAAATCGAAAATTGTGGATTTTACAAGATAATTTGCTTAATTGGATGAAATATTTAATAACTCCAGCAATTTTAATGCAAATTACACGATATTTCTGGGGGAAATATGTGACGGCCACGGCAGTGAGTTGTCTTTAGTGGTGAGTTTGTAAGTACGTACCTGAAACTCTGGAACCATTATCTGCACATTCTGTGATACAATTGCGGCCTAGAGTACTAATCTGGAGTTGCAGTTTACATGTCAGATTTTGTAAATCGCATAATTTAAGGGGTTCACGGGCAACGCCGTGCGGGACTGCTAGTTAAATATAAAATTCTAAACATAGTATCATTAAAGTGTAATTGCTAACTAATCGCACAGATAACAAAATGAATAGCTTTAAAAATGAGATCCTTGGTGGCTCATTCAACATCTAAAACGATGTAAGATTACATTCTAAGTATTTGAAAGCATCTGAAGAGTTATGGAATAAATAGCAGCTGTAATTCGCTGCCTGAGTTCTACATTAGGACACGTAGTCCTGTAAACAATGTCTTTGACGTTCCCCTATATTGAAAATATCCGAGGGAGTTGAATCTGGCGATCGAGAAGGCACTGAATTGGACCACAGCGTGTCCAATCCATCCGTTTGCAAAATGTTGATTGAGGCAATTGCGCACAAAGTTTGGCATGTGGAGGTGCACCGTCCTGTTTGAAAATCACACAGTCGCCATGTCTATTGCGCTCTTCTGAATCTTTCCCTAAAGTCCTTGACACTTAGCGCCATCTATCAGATTTTTTTTCACAAAAAAATAGAAAACGAAATTTGAAAACACTTTTGAAAGTAAGGCATCATTCAAATACCCTCTTTGTACCTAGAATTTTTAAAAATTAATTTTTTAAAGTATCCAACAATCTTCGATCATCCTGTATATAGAAAAAAAACCGCTTTAAAAGGTTTTAAAAAATCTTAAAATATATTGAGTGTAGATTATTTAAAACATCCAAAATCATATTATGTATGAAAAAATCCTTTTTAGGTCGGTATTATAATCTATCTTCCGCGTATACCTAACACCTACATAATATACACCCCTACAGAGCTTCAGAATTCATGAAAAGCTATTAGACTTTGAGATAAGAAACTTAAGTAACTCAAATCTGTTGGAAAGAAAACAAGAAATCAATATCGGATCTTGCGTGGAATAAAATATCACCTCTCACGTAATTAAAATCTCGTGCAGAATTACCATCTTACACCGGCCATTATCCGATTTTCCATTAGTCACCCGATCGTAAAAGCAGAGTGGAGAGTGTTAATAGCACAGGCAGCCAGGAAGGAAGTTACCCTATTGGTACCAAGATATCTTCTCTCTCACTAATTTGAATTCCGCATCAAGGATTTATGCGTAAAGTAAAACTTTTCATTCATTTAGGCGGAAGGCACTTTTGCTTTGAGAAATATGCTGTACCGGAATTCTGTTTTAGTGCACGAAACAGAAATTTAACATGAAATGTTGTCAGACTGACTTTGAAGAAACGAAAAATGTAACTTGTTTTTCTTCAAAAAGAACAATCTTTTGTATTTATACACGAATGTCATTAGCACTAGAGTGCTGTATTGTTTACTCTAAGTTTTTTTTTTGTCGACATGTATTTATGGATCGATTTGCGTCGATTTGTTATGGTTGCACTTTTCAATAGAGTTGCCACATAGCGCAAGGGGAGCTGAGAATGAAATATTAACCCATTCGTGCCTGGATATTTTTGCGACTTTCTTTGATTTTTGCTAACATCAGCAGTAATAGATAAATTTCTGATGTCAACTTTTTGAACAAGGGATGATTTTATTTAAAATCTTAACGTATAAAAATTGAAATGTCAACATCCTACTTGGCCATATTAAAATATATTGTGGAAAATAAATAACGTTTTCGACTGATAGCGAAAATGCCGTCCCAAAAAAGGGACACTAGGCATAAATGGGTTAACAGTCGCCAACGTTTGCAATTTTTGATGATTTATCGCCAACTTTGGCACCAAAAAAGTCCCCAAAGCGGACACTAGCTTGGCGATATCATCCATATTTGGCGAGAAACTGGGAAAGGCTACAGTTTATTGCAAAAGAGAAGTATATCAAGAATATGGCTGGTGAAAATTGTAGAACAGTTTTAGCAGGCGATTTTAATGTAAATTGCAATTCCAAACAAGTGTTGTATGGAACGAGGAAGATAATTACAGTACACTCGTAGATCACGAAACCTTTCCAATCAGTAATTATAAAAGTAAAGTGTTATTAGATTATGTTTGTCGAAGATTGCTAGTGGATATTTTTTTGGTAAGCTATTTTAATATAGATTTTGACTTAAGAGAAGTGTTTTATATAACAAAGATATGGATGGATGCGAGACCATTTTTTGCGAGTTGAGACAGAGATTTATGACTTTTTTGCGAGACGAGACAAACATTTTTAATATTGCGATATAGGGATTTTGCAAGACGAGATAAAGCTTTTAGGCTGCTTTGGGAGACGTCAGACGCCTATTTTCCGTCTCACATCTATCCCTGAACAAGGAAGACAAATACGATATGCTCGTGGATTATAATACACTTTCTCACTTAATGGAAAAAGGAAAAAAGTGGAGACGGCGCATGGATTATTATACGCTTTTAATACATAGCACTTCAATGAGCATTTAAAATATGAAAGTGTTTCGTATACTTTTTATAGTATTATTTACTTTTTTTAAGTAAAGGAAGAATTTTAATTTCGAAAGGTTTGGTATTTTTGATTCTATCAATTCTCAATTTACTCTGACGAGTTTACACGAAGCATCAATGTATGCATGTATTTATTTATGGACAATCAATCTATTTTGACCAACGATGAGTCGATTTAGACTACTTTTGGGTTCTCCTGTAACAGAATTATAAATGTCATCACCATCGTCAGTAGTAATGTATACAAGAATAAAATTTATAAATTTTGTAGTAACTGATACATTTTTTACGGCAACTAGAGCATGGACGGACAGACAAACAAACCAAAGTCATAAATTCCCTTTAAAATGAAAAATAAAAAGCTAAATTTTTAAAAATAAAGTGGCTTTGAATTTTCAGTAATCTCAGTCGTGATTGTAACTTGAATGAAATGAATATATACAGAAAATTCACTATCATAAAGTTTTAGGGTAATCTGTGTGCAATTACACATTTGAATGGGGCTAGGAGAAATTCTTTTATGCTTTTTAATGCGTTTTAAAAACTTTATTAAAAATATTTTTTGTGGTATAGTAAATAATATTTGATGATATATACATTTTATAAAAGCATTTCTTATTTGAATATTTATTTATAATCATGAATATTCATCACTCTCAATCTTAATTATTGTGAATAGGATGAAAAAGGATGAAGGCGCCATCAAAATTTAATTTTTTGGTATGGTAATTAATATTTCAAGCTTTTTAAAATTTCTAAACACATTTTTTATTTAAATATTTATCAATGAATAGATATGATTATTGAGCACTCTCAGTCTCATCTGCACGATGACCAAAGAAAAAAGGATTAAATTCAGAAAATTATAGCTTAACAGTTTGCACCTTGACAACAAAGGACACGTCTGTACACGTAGACATATATTGTTTTGTATTAACGCTTATCTACGTTTTATTCTCTTTTAAAGGCATTTCCTCCAAATTAAATGTTAACATATTCAGTGTAAATTTCTAACGGAATGCTGTAATGTTACGACAAGGAAATGGCGAATAAACTTTTGTCTCCAAATAACATCAAGCAAGTAATTTGCGCTATAATTCTGTAAACAGGGGCTTCTGTTTAAAAAAAAAAAAGAATTAAATAATTATCCCTGAGCCACGTTCTGCAGTTTATCTGATGCTTAATTGTTAGTTTTCTACACAAATTAAACCGATGCTTCCGGTATTTACTGGAGATAAATTATTTGGTGGCTTGGTAATTAATATTTGAAGCTATATAAAACTTTTAGAATCCTTTAATTGTTCATGGGAATCTGGAAATAAAAGATTCTTTATTTAATTGCAATGTGTTTTTACTATTTTGAACTTATCAGTGCAAGAAGGAGGACAACTTTTTAAGTAATGAGGAATCAACACACTTAATTGTTAATCCAATGAAATTGTTAATCATTTTCCTGAAAGTAATGATTTCAAAATGTGATTGTCAAATGTTAGAAACTAAAACGAACTTGCATCAAGCAATATTGAAAGATAAACTGTTTCAATACATTTGAAAGGAAGCTGTAATGTTACTTCTGATAGAAACAAATTGCACTATGTTGATAACACCGGTCAACACGATTTTTGAGTCTGATTTCTACATGTTAAATTTTAGTTTCTACTACGCCAAAACTAAGGAAAATATTTTTTTTTTCTATGAAAGTTTGCTTTTGTAGAAATTAAAGCAATTTTTCAATTTTTTGGCAAAAATCACTGATTTTTATTTTTTTTTATATTTCCACTTTAAATTATGATCAGAAAAGTTTCTGCTGGATATAAAATTATTTTTTATTCAAGATTTGTGATAAACAATAACATATAAATGTGAAATAATAAGACATTAATGTCTAAAAGTAAATACTTTTCGTATTTCTTTTATGTTCGTATGAGCAAGTAATAATACAAACAAATAATAATATTACAAATAATACTACAAATAATACTATAAGCAATACTACGGAGTTACAAATAATAATACAGTTACTTTCGGGTTAATTAAAGTGCTGCCATCTTTCGTTTATGAAATAAATTAAAATATACTTATCGACGTAAATCAGACAAAAGCAAACTTTAAGAACTAAAAATGAAAATTTAAGTGTTTTTCAATGTCTGGAATCAGAATTTAAGCATGAGAACAGAACACCCCCCCCCCAATTTTTTTTTATTTATTTATTTATTTTTTTTTTTTGACCAATGTAATTTGAAACAGTTATGGATGGGTACTAGGTCCGCACGCAGGCAATGTTGAGCTCATCGAATTTCCTGCAGTTATCTCTACCTCAAGTTGATTTTTTTTCGGCGATTATTCCTCGATGGTATGTCCGATTTCGGAGTTCATGTTTTTTTTAAGTGACCAGCATTGTGACCTTGAACAATGTCATAGGTTCAATGAGCGCGTGGAGCAAGTCATTGAGAAATAGAATAATTCTTCTAATATCTCCTCCGTGGTCAACCCGATTGGTTTGATTTCAGATTTATACCTTGCCACCATTGGTACCTATAACCTTCACCTCAGTATTTTTTATTTTATTTTATTTTTTTTTGGGGGGGGGGGGTGTACATTTGACTAACTGGGAATTTTTTCTGTATGGGGACCACATAAAAATTGAAAATTTGCATTTAGTTAGATTCAATCGCTTGAAACTATCAATGGTTACCATAAAATTCTTTACTTTTTTTAGTGAACAATGCCTACTCGGAAAGTGCCCGCTGAGCGGTTCCCAAACTTTCAACGCTGTGCCTCCCACTTCCTCACCTGATATTCTTCAGCATACATACACTTTTATTATTCTTCAACAACGAAAAATTGTGTCTCTTTTCTACAAAATAATGTCACCAGTAATATTTGAAAATCATTTTAATGCCACGATAAATATGTTTTGCAGTAAAATAAGAATAATAAGATGATTTTTTAAAACATGCATATCGCTTATCGCTTGTTATTTTCCTGTAAAATAAATCAATCAATAAATAAAACAACGAGGTGTAGCTATGTCTTGCACAACGTGAATATGTGTGCATATTGCCAGTAATATTTTCTTTGAGTTTCATGGGGTCAAGAAAGAAATAAAGTAAACAAATGCAAGGCGTATTCGAGAAGTAAGTTCCGTTAAAAAAATAGTAAAAAAATTTTTCAGGCCAAATTTATTTTTACGTGAAAGAGCATGCCTTAAAGTAATATTTTTCTACATAGTTTCTACCTATGTTCAAACGCTTGTCGTTGCATGTTACCAGCTTTTTTATGCCCTCTTCATAGAAACTTCCCGCTAATGACGAAAACCACGACTACGGCGTGCAATTCGAAACAAACGCAGAGGAATGCCCAGTAATGGAATTGTGTTGCTCCATGACAATGCTCGGCCTCATATTGCTGGCGACACTCAAAAGATGATTCGACAGTTCCGTTGGGAGCAGATCGATCACCCGCCGTACAGCCTAGACTTGGTGCCGTCTGACTACCGGTAGCTCCTGGACATGAAGCGTGAACTAGGTGGCAAGCTCTTTGAATCCGAGGATGAAATGAAAAATGCTGTGGAATAGCGGTTATCGTCATTGGCGGGAAGTTTCTATGAAGAAGGTATAGAAAAGCTGGTAACCCGCTACAACAAGTGTTTGAACATTGGTGGCAACTACGTAGAATAATAGTTTAAAATTTGCTATTTGATGTAAAAATAAAATTGGCTTGAAAAAAAAAAAATTTTTTTCAAAACGGAACTTACTTTCCGAATACGCCTCGTAATTACTGTGTTATAACTTTATTAATGACTGGTCTGTGATAGCGAAAAGTGAAAAACAAATGGTGTACAGGATACGTCGAGACTTCTATTAAATGTTGAATCAACACAGGTATTACCTAAAGTAATTAAAAAACTTTGTAAAAAACACACATAAGAAGTAATAGGTAAGAGGATACGCACGTTTCGTTCAAAAATTGTTTTGAACTTCATCAGTCCAAGCCCTTCGTCGTAAAGAACACAGGTAACTCATTCTTCCCCTGTGTTCTTTACGACGAAGGGCTTGGACTGATGATGTTCAAAACAATTTTTGAACGAAACGTGCGTATCCTCTTACCTATTACTTCTTATGTGTGTTTTTTACAAAGTTTTTTAATTACTTTATCGTTTAACACAAGTATTTTGAGTGATTTTTCACAGGTATTACCTAGCTTTGTTACAGGAGTTACCTAGCTAAGAGAAGTTTCAACGTAAGGCAAATTAAACTCGCTGACCATGAAGTCGGGCAGCGAGCGGTCCTGCGAGGCACTAACATTAACGTCTTCAACAATTCAAACAAACGTTCTAGCTTCTCCGAGTCAAAGTTTATACGAAACGGACATTGTGTGATGCAGGGAAACGACCTCAAAATGGCGGCGCTTCCACTGTCCGCCGCAAGAGATGCATAGCAGTCCTCACCCAACGTAGCAAATATTTTGATCTTTTAGCTGTGTAGATGATGGATATGAAGCTGCAACATCTGTATCTGTACAAACTGTATCTTGAAGGAGAGAATAATATGGTGTAGGCATGAGGGCGGAAAAGTGAAGCAACAACTGCAACCGGTTTTACCTATGTCCGCTTTGTTCTTCTATGGGGATAAAAATGAAGTAACCCCATACGTAGCCTTGGGAGCCGTGGCTCGGAGTTAAAGAGCCGTTTGGAGGTCATACGATTTATAGAGCCACGCCCCCCAGGGCTACGCATACAGTTACTTCATTTTCTGTCTATAGAAGAACTAGCAGATGACTACTCCGTATATACTTCTCGTTGAACCAAGAATTGTATCCCCCATTTTGTTATCATTAGTTTTCTGAATTGCCTCCCACTATGAAAGCAAATTTAAAGACTCATTAACTTCAAAAAAAAAAAAATAAATAAGCTAATATAACTAAAAATAAAAAAATTAATAAGCTAATATAACTAAGAATAAAAAAATAAATAAGCTAATATAACTAAAAATAAACAAATAAATAAGCTAATATAACTAAAAATAAAAAAAATAAATAAGCCAATATAACTAAAACAAATAAATATCGCCTGAAAGCTGCCAATGATTTATTTTAAAATTCTGTAAACGAGAGTTTTAAATAAAACTTCAAATTAATGTTATTTAATTACGTTCTGTAGTTTACAGTCACATTTTGCTCTTTTATTAATATAATTTAGGCTTAAATCAAAGCAATTGAAAATATTGGTCGACGCTAGGGCATTCGAGAAAAGAAAGCAAATATTAGACGCTAAATACATCTCCAGAATTCTTCTGCCGTCTACTCACTAAAGATTTCCCTTGATGATTTCACGATGTTTGCCATTTTAAACGCTAGTAAATATAGTTAAGTTTAGAAATATGAGCAACACTTCAAACTGCACTGAATTTTCCGTGAATTCTCTTTGATTCGAGATGTATTCCTTTGGGGGTTTTCTAATAGCATTTAAATGTTAAAGCATTTCATGTTAAGGGATTTTTATTCAAGAAATATTAAAATTCCATATGCAGTTGCGATGCAATTTAATTCACTGATTCTTATAGAATTTTATTAGTTCATCGTGTGTTGTATTAAAGGTTTATTGGATTTCCAGTGTACTCGTGCGGCTTAATGCACGTTTTCAGTATCTAACTTGTAGTGTGCAATTAATGAAGGAGGTAGTTTAATTGAATGGGTGAGTGCAGAAACTATCTCAGTCACAAAAAGGAAATTTTTCAGGAGAGAGAAAAAACTTCATAACTCCTCCAAATTTTCAAATATTTAAACTTATTTTTTTCCTCTGTCATAACATGGATTTATGTTTCTGTCATGCAAATATTACCTAATTTATGAAGTTTTATGAAGTTTTTTCTCTCTCCTGAAAAATTTCCTTTTGTGACTGAGGTGGTTTCTGCACTCACCGATTCAATTATTACTTGGGGTATCTTTTCTGTAGTGCTTTTAAACAGTAAAAAAGTATTTCCTACTAAATAGTACCGTTTCATGGAAACTCCATTTTTCATACTATTTTTGATTCCTTTTATGAAGTAAAGGACGCATTCTAATCTGAAAAAAAGATCTGATGCACTTTCAAAATTTTAAATACGCACTAAAGTGCTGTATTTTGAAAGCATATCATAATCTATAAGTCGACCCTATTTCTTTTTACTTATTGCATCATGTTGGATAGTATATCATTATTAATGAGTGTGCCGTATTTTTCTTCTCTCCCATAAAACAGTTCTTTGGGATCGAAATCTATGTTGAAATACCCTGCTAAAACTGTTTTACAATCTTCACCAAGCATATTCTATCATCTACTTCGTCTTTATAAACATTATTTGGATTGTGTATCACAATCCATGAGCGTACCGCATTTGACCTAATTTTAAAATAAAACATTTTTTTGGAATTAAAAACCTATATTAAAATCACTTACTAAATATCTTTTACAATCTTCGTCAGGCATATTCAAACCATACTTTTCCTTTGTAATAATTTTTTTCCAATGGGCGGGCACTTGCTCATCAAATATTTTGCCACTACTACGGCCCGAAATTACTGGACATTGTATTATGGGAGCACCCAATTGGCGGCCAGCGTTGCCCCCTATGAAGGGACGGGCAAGTTAACATCCATGCCCAAGCCGAGATTCGAACCCGGATCCAACGCGTGATAGAATGGCTCTTAAGCCGCTACACCACCTGGGCGCTAATTTGTAATAAATGTAGGGTTCGCCAGTTTCTAACCAAATATGGAAGATATTGCCTACGTAGGTTCAGTTTTGAGGACTTACATATTGGCACCGAACTTGCCGATAAATCACCAAAAATTGCAAACCTGTATGGACTTTCAAAATTTTATCCCTCCCCCGCCCCTTCCCCATGTTTTCTAATAACCCCACTGAAAAAATGGCCCGAAAACGAGTCAACGCAATCCTCAAAAATATGCCGGCAGATAATATCACTAATTTACAAAAACAGACTATTTTTAACTTAATTTGTAGTTTATTTTAAATAGATGGTAACAGTAGTCAAATAGGCGTATTTGTGATATACACGCTTAAACACAAAGAGCGAAAAAAAAAACGATACATTGCGGAGCGATCCGTTTCCATGGAAACCTACCGGTATTTCTGCATAAGTGCTCTTTAAGTAGTCTTTTTTTTTGAGAATTTTCCTACTCGCTTATTGCTATATTTCGCCTTCGCTCTTGTGATCGAAAAACGCTCCTAAAGGAGAAGCGCACTTTTGAAAACTGGGCCAAAAATCGCTCCGACTGATCGAATTTCGCTCGTTTGGTTTAAGCGTGTACGTTGTGCAATCTTAGCTCACTTTTTTTTTTACATATGTGCAAAGAAAACTTTACAAATATTTATTAATCTTGCGAAGTAAAATTTATTTTATTTTATTCTACGAAGTAAGTTTCATAAAATTCTCCTTCAGTGTTTAAAACATATATTTTTAGTGATTACCTGCTTACTACAAAACACACATTCTGTCACAATAACCCTGTATGTTAGCTATCCCTAGAAATTTATTTATTTACTAGCTGAAGTACCCGTTCTTCGCACGGGAATAAATGGACTTTTTGACATTAATATTTGTTGTGATTACTATTTATTGTAATAAAGAGATATAACAAAATGGATATCGCGTTATATTGTGTTCAATAATCATGCATACTGAATTTCAAGGCAATCGTTTTTATGGTGCAGAAGGCGATGCGGCGTAGCGCAATCTAGTGGCGAGTTTTAGCAAAACGGATACGGCGAAAATATTCTTCGCATTCAGATATCGATGCATACGAATTTTCATGACGATCGGCTGAATAGTCCTGAAGTTCATGTGTTGACGCGACATCTAGTGTCAAGTTACAGGAAAATGGATCGTGCCAAACTCTTCCCCGTGTTCAAATATCTATGTATACCTATTTTCATAGCGATCATTCGCACAGTCAAGAAGTGATACACTGCAGGGCCATCTAGTGGTTAATTAAAGTAATGATTTGCTACAGCGCCGTCATGTGGCGAGTTATAGAAAAATGGATAACGCCAAAATATTCTCATTGTTCAAATAGCTATGTGTACTGATTTTCATAGCCACCGTTTGAATGGTCAAAAATTTGGCCTGCTGCAGCGTCATCTAGTGGCGAGTTAAAATAATAATGCATTGCAGTGCCATCTAGTGCTGAGTAACATCAAAAGTAACACAGTTAGAATATATTCTTCGTGAATTTTATGCCGATCGGTCGAACGGTATAGAAGTTGATGTGTTGCAGCGCCATTTAGCGGCAAGTTACAGCAAAATGGATAGTAAAAAATATTCTCCGTGTTCTAATATCCGCGTGTACCAAATTTCATCGAAATTGGTTGGACGATATTCGCATAGCAAACGGCTAAACGGAATAGAATTCGACGTTCTGCTGCGCCACCTAGTGGCAAGTTAGAGGAAAACGGATAGCATAAAAACCTTCTCCATCATAAAAGACTTAGGTGAACCAAATTTCCTGGTGATCAGTGAAACGGTGCTGAGTTTTTCAACCTCCTACACACATACCAACATTCATTTTTATCTATAACCAGTCTTATTATATATACCAGTCTCAAGTAAAATCCAGTTTCAAATCTAAGTCTCGCCAAAGTGCCAGCATACCCCATTTTGCAAGAGTTTTTTCAGGGAATCATTCGAAGCATTGACTTAGCAGCAATCAAAATGGGAAATGGTTCGACCGCCAGGCATTTTTTTGAAAAGTGGAATCTCTTAATACAGCCTCATTTTTTAAATTATCAACTATAACATGTTTTATTCATCGTTATCTCGATGTACTAAATGCGAAGATTTCAATTTTCTGAAATTTGGTGGATTTCCCCCAAGTTAAATCAATGTACTCAATTGGCGAGAATTCTGAAGCTACATCGCTTGAAATTCCCTAATAACTGCATTATTTCTGCACGGATAGTTAAAATTTAATGCTGTATTCTAAGAAAACCTATACACTTGTTTTCAAAAATGCTATTCCCTTAAGCTCTCAGTAAATTGCGCCAAAAAGCCTAAAACTGTGCAAACCGCTAGAACTCACTTTCTAAATATCGGCCTATCAGCCATTTTATTTTTCGCCAAACTAAAAAAATTTACATATTAGTCTCGGAAATCTTCGATCCTCATTGTTTTGCGAATAAAACATTTCATTTCTGCTCTCATTTTGTATGCGCACACGATATTATAATTAAAACAATAACCTTACAAATATAACCTAAAAAAATCATTATTATTCTTTTATTTTCACTTTAAAAATTTAAAACATTTTATTCGGCAAAATCGCCACACATACCAACCAAGATGCTTATTTCACACACTTTTTTCACTACAGGGGTTACAATTACATAAAGCTTTCTGCGTGGAGAACATAAAAGTCTCTTAAATTCCGGGAACGGGTGGACTTTCAAAGTTTTAAAGTGGTTTATCATTTATTCTATATTATTTTACATATATCTGTGTAAAATTTCAGGCTGAGAGGTCCATTTTTGTGGAATTGTATACTACCCAAATCAACAAATTGACAAACAGAATTTCATTTTTATTTATAAGATTACCTACGCTTGTTTTTAAAAATACCCTCTCATTAAATTGCGAAAAGCGCTAGAATCATAGAAAATCTGACACACTTTCAGATTTTAAATACGCACTAAAGTGCTATATATAAAAAGAGTTATAATCCATAGGTCTTCCCTATTTTCGTTCCTTATTTTATTAAGTTGGAAAGTGTATCATTATTCATGAGTGTGATTAAACAAAATTAAAATTGATATTTCTAACATCCTTTTTTCTGGATGTAATATATTAGAAATAGATGCAGAACAGCTGCTCAGAAAAATGCACAATTCGAACTGAATGAAAATTTAAATAACTTATACGCAGGTGTATTCATAACCCAAATAGCAGACTATTAAATTACGATAAATAGCGCCAAGCGAGAATCCTCCTCAAAATCGCACATCAACCTCTTTTATTTTTCGCCCAATTAAAAAGATGCACATTTATTTTCGGAAAATTTCCAAATTCTATTTTTCTTTTGAGTATAAATCATTTCATTCCCGCTCTGATTTCACATGCACACGATATTTTAATTTAAAAACAACCTTACAAATAATCTAGTCAAAATAGAAAAAATCGTTTTTCTTTTATTTTTACTTCAAGAGTCTGAATCATTTAATGAAATGCCGAATGTGGCAACCTAAATAAGCTTAATTGTCGCTTAATGCACTGTGGGGTTACAATTACGAAATGGCGGAAAGCAACAATTAGCCTTTTGCGATACGTTTTTATCGATATTTCCTAAAATAGTTCGAATTTTGAAAAAATCGCTTCGAGGTGTGTCGGGACCTGTCATGGAGAATTTCCGTTCAAAATTTGGTAGGTCTACGATCACCCGTTTGCGAGCTACGCGAGACACAGACAAACAAACAGTTTACACAGATTGTTTTATTAATATAGATACCAGTCTCAAATAAAATCCAGTTTCAAATCTAAGTCTCGCCAAAGTGCCAGCATACGCCATTTTGCAAGAGTTTTTTCAGGGAATCATTCGAAACATTGACTTAGCAGCAATCAAAATGGGAAATGGTTCGACCGCCAGGCATTTTTTTGAAAAGTGGAATCCTTTAATACAGCCTCATTTTTTAAATTATCAACTATAACATGTTTTATTCATCGTTACCTCGATGTACTAAATGCGAAGATTTCAATTTTCTGAAATTTGGCGGATTTCCCCCAAAATCAATGCACTCAATTGGCGAGAATGCTGAAGATAGATCGCTTGAAATCCCTTAATAACTGCATTATTTCCGCACGAATCATTAAAATTTAACGCTCTATTCTAATAAAACCTTTTCACTTGTTTTCAAAAATCCGTTTCCTTAAGCTCTCAGTAAATTGCGCCAAGCCGGAAACAGTGCAAACCGCTAGAACTCACTTTCTCGGCATTTGAGCCATTTTATATTTTCGCCAAACTAAAAAATTGTAACATATTAGCCTCGAAAATCTTCAATTCTTATTGTTTTGTGTATAAAACATTTCATTCTTGCTCCGATTTCCCATGTACACGATATTATAATTTAAAAAAAATAACCTTACAAATATAAACTAACAAAAAAAAATCATTATTATTCTTTTATTTTTACTTTGAGAATTGAAAACATTTTATTCGGCAAAATCGCCGCACATGGCAACCACGATCCTTATTTCACACTTTTTTGACTACAGGGGTTACAATTACGGAAAGCTTTTTGCGTGGAGAACATAAAAAATCTCTTAAATTCCGGGAACGGGTAGACTTTCAAAGTTTTAAAGTGGACTACGATTTATTCTATATTATTTTACATATCTGTGCAAAATTTCAGGCTGATAGGTCCATTTTTGTGGATTTGTATACGAATCAAATCCACAAACAAACAAACAAACAAACAAACAAACAGAATTTCATTTTTATTTATAAGGATATAGCACTAGGGTGCTATTTCATTCAGTCTCAGGCTTTTGTCGACGGGAGTTTGTAGACAGATTTTGTAAATATGATTCGTAGACAAGTTTAGTAGACATGAACAGACACGGTGAAGATCTTTTCAAATGTACACTGCTGGCCACCCAAATTGCAACACCAAGAAAAACAAGAGATATCACAACAAAATTTATTGTGTAGATAACATGTTGACCAAGTAACAAATGATTAAATTTACAGCATTCTATGAAGCGTGGTTCCTGCCAAAATCAGTACCCAGAGTAGCCGCCGTTGTTGGAGATCACAGCTGCCACACACGCCTCGGCATTGATTCAAAGAGACTTTGAATGTGTTCTTGGGGTACAGCAGACCAAGCAGCTTCCACACGTTGCCAAAGTTGATCTGGTGTGACAGCTGGGGATGAACTCTGGGTCAGTCGTTGAGCAACCATGGACCACATGTTTTCTATCGGCGAAAGATCCGGAGAGCGCGCCGGCCAGGGAAGCAATTCAATCTGGTGATTGACGAAGAACCCTTGGACAATGCGTGCCACGTGTGGCCGTGCATTATCCTGCTGAAATATGGCTGTTGGCAAGCCCTGAAGGTAAGAAAGGACAACTGGCTCCAACACCTCGGAGATGTAGCGCTGGCTGGTTAAAGTACCGGCAATGCGTACTAGAGGAGTGCGAGAGAGATATCCGATACCGCCCCATACCATAATACCCGGTGCAGGACCAGTGTGACGGTGCATAATGCAGCTGTTCAGCATCCTCTCTCCACGGTGTCTCCAGACTCGAATCCGACCGTCGTGGTGTTGCATACAGAAGCGTGACTCGTCAGTAAAGAGAATTTCATTCCATTCTGTCGTCCACATCCTTCTTTCATCGCACCATTGGCGGCGGAGACGTCTGTGGTTCCGCGTCAGAGGTAGACAAAGCAACGGACGTCTTGCGGACAGACCATTCTGCTGTAAACGACGTCGAATGGTACGCGCAGACACTGGATGATGCGTTACAGACTGAATCTGCTGTGATATGGTTCGTGATGTGACTGAGCGGTCCGTCACTGCCATGCGTACAATCTGCCTGTCATCACGTGACGTGGTGCACTGAGGTCGATGCGGTCGATCACGTCTGTCCGTCGTACCCTCCTGCACCCAACGATCACATATCCGCATCACAGTTGTTTGGTTTCGTCCAATACGACGACCGATTTCCCTGAAAGATAACCCACAATCTCGGTATGCCACTATCCTTCCTCTGTCAAACTCGGATACTTGATCAAAAGATGATCGTTGTTTCCTACGAGGCATAATTTATCGTTTTTTTGAAAAAAAAGCAAGAAAAACACAATTGCTGTACTTGAAACCGTCGAAATCTCCAAGCCTTAAATAGCGCTTTGAGGTGGCGCCACAGGCGCGCTTGATGTGCGTCTGCGCTGAAATTCTAATCATTTGCATATCTCACCTCAGCTAATGCATGTTGTAAATTTCATATTATTTGCATGCTTCCTTCAGGGTGTTGCATTTACGATGGCCAGCAGTGTATTTGCCAGATAACTCGGAGGTGCGGGCGGTGAGATTAAAATAATGAAAGTTCGCACAATTTTTGCAATTCTTGATAATTGATCGCGAAGTTTGCTACCAAAATATAACTTCAAAACCAAACTATTTGGCGGTTTTTTTCCGAATTTGGCTAGAAACTAGAAAATTGTAGTTAGAATTTGCCTGGCGAATATTGTAAAATAGTGTTGTTAGGCAATTTTAATCCAGATTTTCAATTCCAAATATGTGTTTTAAGGTACTAGAAAGACGAACGCGACATACTCATGGATTATTATACCCATTCCAAACAGTATTTAAAATGGCGTATATTTGGAATATGCCTGGCGAAGATTGTAAAGCAGTTTCAGTAGGCAATTTTAGGATAGATTTCGATCTCAAAGATATGTTTTATGGATCAAGAAAGACAAACACGGCACACTCATGGATTATGATGCCCATTCCAAACAGTATTTAAAATGGCGTGTATTTCGAATATGCTTGGCGAAGATTGTAAAACAGTTTCAGAAGGCGATTTTAGGATAGATTTCGATTCCAAAGGTGCGTTTTAGATAAGAAGAAAGAGTTAATTCCTATTTTAACGCTCCCACTCTTTCCAACCTAAAAAATCTCTTTGCAGTCATGGGTCTCTAAGAGTTATGCACAAGTTTCAGATCTCCCAAAAGAACTAGATGAAAACAAAAGTGAAAAAATTAGCAATAAACGAACCAATTATAGAATTTGAAGACGCTTAATTATTAATACTACTTTAATTGTCTACCCAATATAAATAAATAAGTAATGGAATGCCGTGCTTACATGTTGTTCCAAATCGCTATTTTAATTCTAAATTAAGGTTGCCACATAAATACAAACAAATCGTCGTGATAACTGCATTTGTTTGGTTATCGCCACTCTGGCGGGAGTGGGGGCGTTAAGTAGAAATCAACTGGAGAAAGTCAGACATGGCACACTCATGAATTATGATGCACATTGCAAATAGTATATAAAACGGTGAAGTACAGTTGCCGTTTGCTTGGCGGAAATTATAAAACAGCTTTAGTAGGCGATTTTATGATAGATTTCGATTCCAAAGATGTGTTTTATGGAACAAGGAAGAAAAATATGTCACACTCATGAATAATGATACGCTTTCCAACTTAATATGGAATAAGGGAAGAAAAGGAGGGAAGATGCACTGATTTTGATACGCTTTTAATATACAGGGTGTCCCAAAAAAAGCGCCCAAACTCTGCACAACCAGATTCTTCGTTGGGAGTGCATAAAAATTGCCCAAAGAACTGTACCTGTACAGTGCAATCTATAGTTTCGAGAAAAATTCAAAAAACAAAGCATGACGTCACATCCGGTGCGAGGAAAAAACAACTAGAAACATTAAATTGGACACTGAATCACAAATGGGGGACTCTTTTATGGCCTCAACGGTCATTAGATCTGGCACCTATGTTTGAAAACCGTTTGAAAGAATTGATCTATCGAGTCCTAATTACAACAAGTAGTCATTCAGTTCCTCCCCTCCGTGCTGGTATATTTCTGTGGGGAATATGGAATAAGGGAAGATGCACTGATTTTGATACGCTTTTAATATACAGGGTGTCCCAAAAATAGCGCCCAAACTCTGCACAACCAGATTCTTCGTTGGAAGTACATAAAAATTGCCCAAAGAACTGTACCTGTACAGTGCAATCTATAGTTTCGAGGAAAATTCAAAAAACAAAGCATGACGTCACATCCGGTGCGAGGAAAAAACAACTAGAAACATTAAATTGGACACCGAATCACAAATGGGGGACTCTTTTATGGCCTCAACGGTCATTAGATCTGGCACCTATGTTTGAAAACCGTTTGAAAGAATTGATCTATCGAGTCCTAATTACAACAAGTAGTGATTCAGTCCCTCCCCTCCGTGCTGGTATATTTCTGTGGGTGTCAGATTGATGCAACGTAAGAAACTGGACATTACACTGTGCACGCATGCAGGCCTCAGTTTGCGCGGTGGGCATTTTGAGCATCATTTTATGAAAGCATAAGCAAAAAAAAAAAAAAACTATATATTCTGATAAAGGCTCTTTTCGTGCACTGGAAATGATGTTTCTGCTTTTTTCTCGGACTTTTCTTGAAAACTACGGGCCGTACATATATGTATATATATGTAGTTATGGTTTTTGGGGCACTTTTTATGTACTCCCAACGATAAATCTGACTGTGCAGTGTTTGTCCGGTATTTTTGGGATAACCTGTATAGCACTTTAGTGCGTATTTAAAATCTGAAATTACATCAGATTTTCTTACTTTTTTTTCCGTGCTAAAAAATGTCCAAAACCTTAAAATGAATACGAGCATTGTACATGCACTTATTTTTATAAAATTTTCTGGAATAAGAAAATACGCACTTTTATAATCGTTTTGTTGAGAGTAATACGACCGCTAAAGCGTTAACGTAATATTTATGTTGTTATACATAGCTACAAATAATATATATTACTTTCCGAACATGTACCATGTAAGGAAAGTATTGTAATCATGAAAAAATTCGACTTCGAGATTTTGGTGTTTTTACACGTTTTGAGGGCTTCTGAATCCATTTATGCTATTTTTACGAGATGTATATATGTATGTGTGTATGTGTCTGTGTGTGTATGTGTGTTTGTGTGTATGTGAGTGAACACGATAGCTCCTGAACGGAGCATTCGATTGAGCTCAAATTGGATATATATGTCATAAACCACCGTCGCAAGACCGGTATTGATTTTGGTGTGTATAGGACTTATAGTTTTTCTACAGGGCTACGACAAAGATTTCTTTTACATTGTGGCCTATGGGGGGAATTTCTTGAACGTGCGCTAGCGTTTAAACGGTAGATTCGATTGAGCTCAAATTGGGCATACATGTTATAAACCACCGTTGCAAGACCGGTATTGATTTTGGTGTGTATAGGACTTATAGTTTTTCTACAAGGCTACGACAAAGATTTCTTTTACATTATGGCCTATGGGGGGAATTTCTTGAAAGTGCGCTAGCGTTTAAACGATACATTCGATTGAGCTCAAATTCGGTATACATGTTATAAACCACCATCCTAAGACCGGTATTGATTTTGGTGTGTATAGGA
>JAWZYV010013292.1:0-153566 GCA_038373885.1 Cheiracanthium punctorium
TGTCACTCAATTTCATATCATTCGTTCAGTCGTTTTTTACGTGATGCTCGAACACAAATTTACGCAGTTTGAAAGGATTTTCGCAAAATCTCAAAATCCAATCAAGATTTTTTTTAAATTCGACACCTATGTTTTAAGTTGAGTGACCACCTATCATGTCACTCAATTTCATATCATTCGCTTTAGTCGTTTTTGCGTGATGCTTGAACACAAATTTACCCAGTTTGAAACGATTTTCGCAAAATCTGAAAATCTAATCAAGATTTTTTAAAAATTTGACGCCTATGTTTTAAGTTGAGTGACCACCTATCATGACACCAAATTTCATATCATTCGCTTCAGTAGTTTTTACGTGATGCTTAAACAAAAAAAAGCGTCACGGACAGAATGACAGAATGACAGACAGACAAACTTTTTTTTGAGGGTCGCATCGGATTCCCGGGTGCTTGAAACGGATAGAAATCGCAAAATTTTTGAATTCCAAGAAATGTACAGACAAAAGTCTAATTTTATTTATATAGATTTAAAAAAATAGTAAAACATAAAACATATTGTTCTGGACATGTATGACAATATTCAGTGACAACTGCAGAGAATACATTTATTTTTAGATTAAATATTCTATTTCCCGATTAGTTTTAATTTTCTAGGAAGCAAATTGTTGGTACATATTTAGCAAATATATAATTTCGTTATAGTTTTAAATATATACGCTCTCTTATGATATCATTTAACATTAAATTTGCTATACCAACTACAAATTAAGTCAGGGGCGTAGCCAGGGGGTGGGATATCGGGATATATCCCCCCCCCGAAATTTTTGAATTAGTGATGAAAATTCTGTCTATTTATACACATATAAGTTCATATTCCCCCCCTCCCCCCGAAGATTTTTCCAGGCGGCATATTCCCCCCCCCCCCCCCCGAAAACTTTTCCTGGCTACGCGCCTGAATTAAGTATTATTCATTTTATCAATCTTCATTTTATTAATATTTCTGTTTGTCAGTAATATCAAATAATATTACAATTCTGTACCTGGCATCACTTTTATAATCTTATATTTACTAATACCCTCTCATACTCTTTCAACACCGGTATTTTACTTCTAGATTTTAGCAACATCCATACATTCTTGCTACGTCATGCTTTCATTCCCACGTTTTTCTATAGCAGGATTGATCCCATATATGTGGAGAGATTATCTCTTTTAATATGCCCCATAACTGAAATCTTGCTGTTTTGTTGATTTTAATTACACTCTTCTGGGTGTGGCCCCTGATGAGTGTCCCAGAGATTATAATGACAATGCTCGACCTCATACTGAGGGTGACACTCAAAAGATGATTCGACAGTTTCGTTGGGAGCCGTTCGATCACCCGCCGTTCAGCCTAGACCCAGTGCTGTCCGACTACCACTAGCTCCTGGACATGAAGCGTGAGCTAGTCGGCAAGCTCTTTGAATCCGACGATGAAATGAAAAATGCTGCGGAGTTGAAAAATGCTGCGGTGGGAAGTTTCTATGAAGAATTAAGATATAAGAAGGCTTATAACTCGCTACGACAAGTGCTTGAACATTGGAGGAAACTATGTAGAAAAATAGTTTAAGATATGCTCTTTGATGTAAAAATGAAATTCGCTGGAAAAAAAAAATACTAATTTTTTTTCCAAACGGAACTTACTTTCCGAATACACCTCGTGTATTCCTTACTCTTTTAAAAAAAAGACATTGAGGGTATGTTCTGAGAATACAGAACACACAGTCAAAACCATAAACGTTGTGAGAACAATTTTTTTTAATGGGTGGACATAACAAATTTAAAAGTGAAAATAGCGAAGTTTCTTCAGGTTTTGAAAGAATTTAAAATAAAAAGTTGAGGGGCACGTGACCTTCGGACTATGCTTGTGGACGCTTCAGACGACTAGGGATGGACGCGAGGCGAAAAATAGGTCGCGAAACAGTCGAAAATCTTTGTCTTGTTTCGCAAAATATCTATACTGGGATGTTAAAAATGCCTGTCTCGACTCGCAAAAAAAATTTCGCGTCTATATCTCTACGGGCAACAGCCTTAAGTCACACAAAATCTCTTGAATTCATTGTTTATGTTCCTCTACATTTTTACCCCAGTATTACAGCACTTCCTTTAACCCTTTAAGCGCAGTGTTCCCGCTTTGGGAACACCAAACTCTGCCGTTTTGACTGTTGACAGTCACGAAGAATAGATTTGATTTCCATAAAAATGGTTGCGGATGACATAGCTCCACGAGAATCCTTTACTTTTTAGCACGTCATTTCCCGTAAAAAAATTGTCACGATTATTTTTAACGGCACTGACATCTGCAGAAAAATGAAATAATGCGAGAACAGTTGGATAGATTGCCCAATGCTGAAAAAGGGCAGCCGTTGCCATCTCTCGACTTAATTACCAGCAAGATGGCGGACGATCGAAACGTTCATCGCGTGCCACAGATCTAGAGACCCTTTTTTACCGCAGCTGGCTGTGCCGCACAGCCAGCCCCCCCCCCCCACCCGAGAAATTTACAAGTTATTTTTTTGCGGTTGCTACCGTTTAATTTAAAAAAATATATATTTATATAAAAAATTTAATTATATTGGAAGATTTGTTTATTTGTTATACCAAGTCTATCTGGCTAGGATAAGGAATGTCTTAATCGGAGTACTTTCTAAGGGGTTCTAACGCATATTCATGTTTCATTCACGTTCACGAGAAAACCGACCAAAACTCCAGGCTGTTAGTTCGACAGCCACGTGATGGGCCAGAACATTTGACCTTCACTCTTCATCTGTCTACCGTATTCAGTGTCTTATTTATTGGAAGCTAAACTGCTCATTTGTTGCCTTGCCGCTTATTTTCGAATTTATTTGTACTGTCTTAAATAATATTCTTATATATTTTATAAATTTAATTACGTAAATTAGATTTGAAACTTATTAATTGAATTAATCAATAAATTAGATCTGCAGTGTGTTAACGTATGAGAGTTCAGAATGAAATTGTTTTTCGCGTTTATTTACCTAATTTAAAAGCAATGATTTAAATTTTAATTGTCTTTCTTGTTACGCAAGAAGCTGAATAACCTTTGAGTGCTGTAATAAATTTCCCTCAATCATCGCTTTGTTTCACGAATCTAAACTGTTTTTCTTTACGCAAATTTTAGAGAGCTGACAATAGTGAATTATTTGGTTTTCAATTACCATTAATGTACAGGGTGTTTCAAAAAGTTAGCAACGGGCTTTAATTCTTTATCTATTAGAGATTAGTGGACAATGTATTGTGAAAAAATGTTCAAATAAGGTCGGGAAATAATAAGATTTTGTTAAGAAAAAAATACTCTCGTTATTTTTAAAAAAGTTACACTTTTTGAATTTGTATACGACCCCCGTACAAAACAATTCCCAGTTAGTAAGATGTGCCCCATACACTCATGAGAGGACATACAAAATTTGAGAACTATACCTTAAAAAGTGCCTTAAAAAGAGATGTGAAGATAAATATAACGCTGACTTAAACCACTTTTCAGTGGCTCTCGAAGGGAAAAAATCACGTCGAATGATCGCAGGGGTCGTTCAGAAATTTCGAAAGAAAATCTTTTTTTTCCACTATAGGAATAAATGTTTGTATTCCTAATGATGTATAGTCCCCGATCATCTTACTTTAAGGATATCTCTGCGACGTTGCATAATGAAAGGCGCAAATTTTGTACATCACCCCGTTAGCGTATCGGGCAGTTTAGTGATTGGGAATGTTTTTGTACGGGAGTCATGTACAAATTTAAAAAAGTGTTGTTTCTTTTTTTAAATGAACGAGAGGAATTTTATCTTAAAGGAGTCTTATTTCCGACCTTATTTTGAACGCTTTTTCAATTTACACTGCCCACTTATCTCTAATAGATAAAGGATTTTAAAGCCTGTAACCAACTTTTTGGGACACCTTGTATATTCATAAAATAATTTACAAACCATGCACTCATTGCACTACAATAAATTCTGAAGTGTACGTTTCTGTTAAAAAATTTTCTCAAAATTTAATTTTCTACTTATTATCAGAGAGTATAATACAGCTAGTGAAGGAAGAGTTTGAATATTTTTTTTTTGAATGTCTGGTGTAATTATTATTTATTTATTTGCTTATTGTTATCGTTATTTAATAGAGTGAACCACACTATCAGAATCCCAACAACCTTGCTTCTTCTAGAAAAATGACACTTGGCCTTTAAATACGCAAGTTTTGAAGCAAATCAAAGAAAGAAAATCTAAATTTAAAATTAGAAACACACTTACGTACAGCAGTTTCTACCGAGTTTTAAAACAGAAAGAAAAATTATGTCAAAAGAATCGATTATAAAATATTTTCCAGCACAACAATCTTTTTGCGGCAAGTTTGGCGATGTATCGTCGTCAAATTTGACGAGATTCCATTTGCTGTAAAATGGAAGAATCCGAGAACAGCTGGATAGATTGCCCAATGCTGAAAAAATGGCAGCCGTTGCCATCGCTCGACTTAGCTACCAGCAAGATGGCAGACGATCGAAACGTTCATCGCGTGCCACAGATCTAGAGACCTTTTTAGACGGCAGCTGGCTGTGCCGCACAGCCAACTGTTGTCAAAAAGGGTCTCTAGATCTGTAGCACTCGATGAACGTTTCGATCGTCTGCCATCTTGCTGGTAGTTAAGTCGAGCGATGGCAACGGCTGCCATTTTTTCAGCATTGGGAAAGGGTTGCGCCTCAAAGGGCTAAGGTGTTGCAAAAGCGTATTGAAGTTACATCTGCAGAGGGCCCCACTGGTGGCATAGTGCTATCGCTTTGAACTTTGAGACGGAAGGTGCCTGCTTCGGAACCAGGTCGCGTCCGCTGACCTAACCGTTCGCAGTTTTCCGTGGTTTTCTCCGAAACTTCGGGTTAGGACCCCTTAGAAAGTCTCCCACGGAGGGCAATCCCCCTCCCCCTACGCCTAGACCCTTTGAGCAGATAATTGGCTTTAACACCACACATACATCTTCAGAGAACTGCTTAGC
Organism: Cheiracanthium punctorium; assembly: GCA_038373885.1. Lineage (NCBI taxonomy): Eukaryota > Metazoa > Arthropoda > Arachnida > Araneae > Cheiracanthiidae > Cheiracanthium > Cheiracanthium punctorium. The sequence continues at coordinate 5,037 of JAWZYV010013292.1, forward strand.
ACTCCACTCCGTTATATCGGCAGCCGTTCGGTAGGCCAGAACCCTGGACCTTCATATTCTTCCATGTTCAGTGTCAGTCATAGCGAAATTTCACTGTAACGAATCTCATATTCAGTTAAGTGCCAAGATTTTACTGTTGTCGGGTGGAAAGGTGGGGGGGAGGGGGAGAACCAAGATAAATTTTTCTGCTGCCCGGTTGTTCGCGAGAAAAATTTATTCTTAAAAACGCCGCACAATTTCGGCATAGAGAGACCGACACCAGATGCTCCTACCATCCGCCCAGGGTTTTTTGCGCGTGGGTGTCTAAAGTGCCCTGCGAGAAAGGATACTGTTTCAAAAACTGGCTCAGAACGGAAACATGAAGCTGCCCCCACCCCCTCCTACAGCGGAAACGTAGAGGTATGGCGGGCCCGATAGTGTTTCTAGGTATACGGAGACCACATTTTCAGAATTATGGTAGAAGAAGGGAGTTGAGCTATAATAATAACGTCGAAAGAAAATAATGGCCAGTCTGGACTAATGATGTGTATAGTGTTGCGAGATATTATTGGACCAGCGTCGGTGAATTCAGTTGAAAAATTGCTAATTTCTCCATAAACCGCTAAAAGTTTTTATTAATGACTATGTCATTTTATCTCTCACCCCCTTTATTGAAAATTGTCCGAAAAATGCGACATAAAAAAGCGACATAAAAGTATGCGACATGATTTTACATGTATTTAAATACTATTAATTCACAACAGCTTTAATCTATTGTTACACTATTTCGTAAGCTGTAGAATATGCTTCGCATGTATTTTTCTAGCAATAGGTTACACTCATAAAAATTTCAACATAGGATTATCGGGCGAAATACGCGAAAGATGAACCATAAAATGACATAGTCAATTAATATCGTTTTAATATGGCAATACTGAAACTAGAAAATTAGGGGGGGTCTCCCCTTAACGAGGCTCGAACAGCAGAATTATTTTATTATGCATTGTATTAGGGGCAAGTACAGTAACTCCTATAGCAACAAATTTTAAAAGTCTGTAGATTTAGCGTCAAATCCGAATCCCCTAAATTGGCAACACTGACAGGCAGATTCAGAAAAATGAATGACGTGGCGAAACATTGTATAAAAGTTGTTTGTTTTCTGTTTTCCGTTATGACAAGCCTACAAAAGGGGCATTTGCCTAGGGACGGGGTGGGGGTGTGTGCCTTGGATGCTTTTTGGGGGAGTTCTGTCAGGCCCGGACTGGCCAGGTCGGCTGGTCGGCGATTGCCGAGGGCCCCCGGCTGAAGGGGGCCCCAGAGAAGCCTCCCAAAATAGATATCCTATTTTATAATTAGAGTAATTCGATCTATCTACCTATCTATCTATATATATATATATATATATATATATACATATATATATATATATATATATATATATATATATATATATATATATATATATATATATATATATATCAGATCAGAATAATTGGATTATTTATTTCCCAGTAATCTATTAAGTGTTTACGCAGTGGCGCAGCGGAGACCCTGCGGCTCGAGGGTGCCCCCAAGAGTCAGGGGCCCCAAAAGCTCTAAAATAGTTAAATGTGGCTGGTAAGATTTTAAAGTCCAAATATCACATACTCCAATATTCTGTTCCCTCTAATTTGATCAGTAAGGGGCCCCTTTTAAATCTCTAGCCGAGGGTCCCCAAAGGAGCCAGTCCGGGCCTGGGTTCTGTTGTGTATTCACGTTACACATGGAGCAAACCGACCAATATTCCAGACAGTTACATCGACACGACAGTCGCTCCGCTCGATAGACCAGCACCCGGGACCTTCAAACTTCAGTGATCTGTATCTTATCCCCTCAGCCATGGTCGGCAAAGTGTATCAAAGAGATGGATTATTCTGTTCTTTCTTTTTTCCCCTTGCTAATTTTTTATCTTGACCTCAGTTTCTAACTTGTTTTTTTTCTCATCAAAGATGCAGTAGAGGAAACACCACTTCTATGACCAGCATTGCTACCTAGCTTGGGCCTTAGAATGCCCCGCCGAAACCCAGCGTTCATGCGACGACAAGCAACACTGATGATTTCTTTAAAATCTGTTTAAAAGGTGTTCGATAAATGAGAAAATTTTCATGGAGCCTGAGAACAGATGGCACCAGCTTCGATCGCGTCTCTGAGATGTTCATGATAAGCCAATGTTTACCCTCTAACGCGCAGTGTTCCCGCTCTGAGAACACCAAACTCTGACGTTTTGACTGCTGCCACAGTCACGAAGAATAGATTGGATTTCTATAAAAATAGTTGCGGATGACACAGCTCCAAGAGAATCCTTTACTTGTCATTTCCCGTAAAAAAAATTGTCACGATTATTTTTAACAGCACTGACATTTGCTAAAAAATGGAAGAATTCGAGAACAGCTGGATAGATTGCCCACCCTACTAGCAATTTTGCTTGGGCTACCACCGGCCACGCAGCCAGCCGATGACGGCCCGAGTAAAATTGCTAGTAAGGCAATGCTGAAAAAAGGGCAGCCGTTGCCATCGCTCGACCTAACTACCAGCAAGATGGCGGACGATCGAAATGTTCATCGCGTGCCACAGATCTAGAGACCCCTTTTTGACCCCCCTATGCCGGCACAGACAGTTGTCGTCAAAAAGGGTTCTCTAGATCTGTGGCACGCGATGAACATTTCGATAGTCCGCCATCTTGCTGGTAGTTAGGTCGAGCGATGGCAACGGCTGCCCTTTTTTCAGCATTGGGTAAGGGTTGCGCCTCAAATTGTTAAGCAGTCCTCCACCACGGCTTTAAAAATCTTGAACTTATGTAGAGTAGACAGAGGAATAAACATGTTAGGAAAATTACACAGTGGATGTACTTTAAAATAGTCCAATAAGCTCGAAAAGTTTATTCGAGTAGCACTTTATTCGACGAATCGAAACAGTAATCTCTCACAAAAATGTAGAATTTAGTAACAGCAAATCAGTAACTATCAAAGCAATAATACTATTCAAATCGCAATGTCGAGCGTATAGCTCTGCTCTTTATATCCACAATCTGTCGCACTGTCCCGCAGAGGTCTGGGCGCTAAACTCCGTCCCCATTAGAACAAGGGAAGTGAAGCAGCATCCGGCTTGGCCAGTGCTTGCGAGGGTCAACTTCCTTTCGGCTCAACAACTGTGGGACCGTGTACGCTAATGGGAGCTGGTGCACGTAAAATCTGTTCTGGCTCCAAAGTCCTCCAAGTTGTTAAACGATACCTCTAGGGAGTGCCGATTTCCAGGGGTTGGTCCCTTCTCCAATGGTGGCGCTAGACTTTCCCCGACGGGGGGTCACCACTCCCCGACGAGGGGGCACAAATATATATGTACATGTGCTAAGTGGCGTATCCAAGAGGGGGCTTTGACCTCCCTCTTGATGACATTTTTGTCACCAAGTATGGAAATTTGCAACTATTTGCACCACTTGAAAATATTTTACTTTAGAAAGTGATTTGTTCACAATAAATCACTTTCTAAACTAAAATATCCAGGATCCAGATAAGTTTAGAGGAGATGAAGGACAATATAATGTTTTGTATTGTGAAATATTTCCAGGAATCGGATCGACATACATAATCGGACACCCAGGCCCCGGATATTTTCAAAAAGCACTGCACAATCTTTCCTGGTAGATTATTATTTAAACTGACCCTAATTAACGTATCTCAAAATCCTTTTACATTACACAAATATTTCCCCAAGGCCTCAGCAAGCAAAAAAATTCAGTGGGTGGAGGGGATCTGTAGTGCTAAAATTAAATTAACTGATCTCTAGAATCAACGCAAATAAACTGATAATGCATTTACTGAAATTTTGGAGAGGGAGAGGGGGTCAAACCCACATGATCCTCCCCCCCCCCCTGGTAACGGCCTTGCACGTTCCTGTAAAATCTCGAAAGCTACTTTTAAGAGTTCTTCAGGTTAACGCTTAAAATATTTCATATGAATGAAATTCTTTGAAAAAAGTTCAGCGAAGAAAGTTCTAGGCATTTTTTTTTTCCCGCAGAAAAAATATCAGAAACAAAAGTTTTTTTGTGCAAGAATATTGCTGCAAATGTACTGCAAATTCATTTTATAAATTAAGCATGACTAAATTTGCACGCTTTTACGAAAATTGCAGTTATTTTTATAAAATTAAGAGATATATGTAAATTTAATTACAGTTTAACTTCGATATCTCAAACATCGAAATTCTTGATATCTCAATACATGTGTTTTCCCTTACAAATTGAATCCTGCCCCACCAGTGGCATCTGGGAGACGGAAGGTGTCTGGTTCGAAACTAGGTCCGTCCGCCGACCTAACCGTTCGGAATTTTCCGAAACTTTGCATAAATACTGGTTAGGACCTCTTAGAAAGTCCCCCTCGGAGGGCAAACCCACCTTCGGCCTAGATCCCTAGCGTAGATAATTGGTCGTAATCTACATTTCCATTTACAAACTGATTCCCTTTAATTTCAACTCGTTATCTCAAAAAGTCTAGTGTTTCTGGCCAACATATTTTGCTGCAAAAATATTAATCGAATTGTTAATTTATGCAATATTAATATTTTAATTCACAATAAAGTGAGAAAAATGCAATTGAAATGTTTATAGGTAAAATCACTTTACAACAAAAATTTTCTTTTGAGAAACTAGGGGCCAAGGCCCCCAGACTCGCTACGCTCGCTTTTCGTATGAGGCATTCGTCCCCTAATAAGGCTTATTCGTAAAAAAGACATAATTTCAACAGACAAAACCCGAAGATTGGATCAGATAGAATGTTAATGAGCTACACATTGCTTGGTTCTTGCATGTTCATTGGTAGATAAAAATTTAAACTTCACACTACAGTAGACCCCCTCCCCCTCATAACACGGAAGATATTTTGTTATGGGAATCCGTGTTGTACGGGTCCTGAGCTATACTCCACCTGGAGTGCGGACTCCGCTTATAATCGCTGGAAAAATTATTTGCACTCCTGAAAAACACAATGATATTTAATGTTGCCATTCAAAAGTTATATTAATTAGGAGCGAAAACGTAATAAAATCAGAACATCTGTTTCAGCTGTATTTTTAATAATGTAAAACCTATTGGACACCTTGCGAATTCGCCACCCATGGCGATTTTTCATTATTTGGCGACTTGCGTACATGTAAAGTTAATAAAAGCTACCGAACAGATAGGATAGCTTGCCACCAATGGCGACTTTTCATTATTTGGCGATTTACACATGCTCGCAACCTATAATTACTGTTCATTTAAGGTTACCGGAAAACCGTTATCCATATTTTCATTTACATAATCGTTTGCAGATTGGCGTACTTAGCACCACGAATGATACCATCTCGTCGCGCTAGCCAATATCCAAAGTGTACTATAACTGCTATAATGGCATAGTAAACGCCACCAAATATTTCTACTGGTAGCAAATAATCCAGCTGGCCAAACCGGCTTTAAAATAATCTGCATTTTAATTCTTTTTCATTTTCAAGATATTAGTTATTCTGTTTTGGAAAAACAAATAATCGCTCATTCTAAACTCCTGTTGTCTAAGAGAACTTACTATTTGAAAATTGTCAACTTTGTGTAACACATTTTGAGTTACTTATTTCATATAGTTTTTATTTTGGCGTAAATGGATGTAATTCTAACTCATGTTTGTAAATTTCACGCGATTCTAGATACTTGGAAACGCTTTGTTGCAAAGGAATGAATGATTTTATGCCAAATCTGGCAACCATTCTGTTTTTGTTTTTTTTTTCAGTTTTTTATTAATATCTTCTAAAATAATTCGATTTTCGAAATTCAAGTCAGCTTAGCCGGTTCCTCGGAATTTTTCGAATCTGTGGGCACCTTAGTCGAAACTCATATCCCCACGGTTTAGGAGGAGATAGGTCAACAAGCTCGGACAGCGCCAGCGGCAGCGGCCTTTACTTTTTTTTAGAATAGAGAGAAACGATTTTGAAGGTGCGCAGTAAAGTGGCATACCGAAACTTTATCGGTTGTTTCTACGGCTTTAAAATGATTCTACTTTCATAACAATTCATGTGGTGATAGTACTTATTGAAAGCTAAAAGATGGCACAGTATCTCAATTTCGAAAAGAATTGTTGTGAAGTGTATCCCTGGAAGCTTCAGTTAATAATAATAACAAATTATAAAAATCTCCGAAAGAGAACGTAAATATATGCGTATTATATGTTTTTTATAAAGTCAAGCACTCATGAAGAAAATTAACCACTTTCTTTTAAAATCTAAAATAAAATAAAATAAAAAATATCGTCAGAAAAATATAATCGGTCAGCTTATAATTTGCCAAGACACACAAAAAAATAATTATTTTTAGCGAAACTAACCTTGATAAAAATTCACTTTTTTGTAATACTCCAAGATAGTTTTGAACGACGTTTTGTTTAATGTGATGAATAATTTTATAAAGCAAGCTCATTTACTAATAATTCATAGTGAAAGTGTCACTTTAAAATTTCAACATTAACAAAAAAGAGTTTAATTAATAAGGCGAATAACAAACATAATATTAATCTGTTTAAAAGTTAAAGAGTTGAATTCTGATCCATATAATTCTGCAACTCAAACATCAGTTTAGAACACATACTATTAGTTTATTTTAATAGTTTATATTAATGCTGGTGCCATCCATGGATTCAATAGCGATTTGTATAAAGATTCAAAATAAGGGAGGTTGCGGTGGCTTACGATACGCCACTGTATACAACATACAAATCTACACGCAAATATAAAACCTTTATTGTATTTATTTTATTTACTTATTTTACAGGATAAAAGTGAAATTTTCGGAAAAACGATATAGACGCTGTATACCTTAATTTTTATTTACTTTGCAGTAAAATAAATGAATTAGAATTCACAAAAGTTAGTTATTTTTTCCACAATGATATAAAAATTAAATTGTCAGTCAAGATTAATCAGTTCCTTTAACTTATATTAGATTTTTATATCTATCCGCAGCCATCTTCATACTGGACTGGAGAGGGCTTTGGTCTATCGGAGGGGCTGGTTATTATTATTATTTAATTTTTTAAAATTTTTATTTTTTACCCCAATCAAAATGTAATAAATTCTAATTCCCTTGCAGCTGTTAATCTTCTTGGTGTGCATAGCTATGAACTCTTAGCTAAAGAGGGCCGGCTAATCCAGTTAGATTTCTCTATATATTGCGAATTCTCACTCGTTGTATAAGTATGTTACCAAATAAACAAACTATGTATTTGACTAATTCTTAAATTACAAAAAAATAAAAATAAAAACAAATCTTACTGCTAAATTTTTATAAAATTAAAGATTAAATCGTGCATATTGTGTTCGATTGAATCTATTTAAAAATAAAAAGTATATTTAGAATTTATTCAAATTTGCCATCTAAGAAACAGAAAAGTACTAATTTTTATTTTATTTTATTCAGAAGAAGTTAAAAGTTAAATTATCTAATTAACCACTTAGTTATAAAAATATCTTTTTACTTTCTCAACAGTTATAATAGTTCAAGTAGGATTACTGTGATAAAATAATTTTAAAGACATAGAATACTTATTTTATAAATTGCATGACACACTAACTTATAAATAAATAAAATACGACCAGTTTAAAATATTTCTAATTAAAATGAAAATTTTTAGTTAAAGCGTTTAAATATTCATAGGTTTATACATATTTTGAATGCCAGAGATGATGAACTGTAAAATAATTTTATAAATATTTTGTCATGGCAAATTATTACACAATTAAATATACATTTTATAAAGTTTCCGTAGTAAACAAAATCCGAAATTTCTTATCGCCCGAGTCGTAAATCTCTTTAAAAAGTATCAATTAAGACTTATAAATTTTGTAGCTCTATGAATAAAAGTAATACAATGGGAAATTTTATTTTACATTTATAACACAAAAGCTTTTGACTTGTGAATTAAAATACTGTTAATTTACATACAATTACATTAAATCTGTGTTTAATTTAAATTTGCATTAATGCAATTTGAAAGTTTATACAGACATACCTTTCTTCCTCACTCCAATTACTAAATCGTATTTGATAAATATACCAAAAAAAAAAAATCGAAACTGCAACGAAAGAATATATTTTTAAAATGTATATCCTGTCCTGTAATTTAGCGGGAATGACATATAATGGGGTGGACAACATGTTACTTATCAATGGTTTAAAAGCAAGAGCACATTTAAAAGTACTCATAGTGTTTAAAAGACCAATTAGGAGAAAATTTAGATTTATTTATAAAGTACTCAGACAGTTAATATAATTTAAAATACAATAATGTTGTACAACATTTCATAGAATCAGAATGTGAGGTCAAAAAGTCCGACTTCTACTCCAGATTCAACTCAAAAAGTTATGACTCTGGGTCCGCAGCCATGATTAAAAGTGCACTCCAAACCATTACGAGCATCCATGTCTAAGGATGTTACTTTTAATGATATATATGTATCATTAAAATGCTGTTAATAAATAAACTTTAAAGTAGTATTTTAAAATTTCTGAGACAGAACAAGTGACTCAGTTTTTGAAATATGTGTCTTATTTTAAAATTATTTTTACTTTTAAATAACACAGAATGTGGTCATTCAAAATTTGTGCTCAAAATAGTTTCAATTCTTTTTTATAAGGGGGGTGAGGGGCAAGGGTGGTTTTAGGGCGAGGGCACAGGGGTGCGAATTCCCCGAGAGGAAAATATTTACACTAGTAAAAATACACTTCAAATAAAATTGCATGTTCATGCAATTCTGAATTGGTATTCAAGCTTTGCACACTTCCTGAAAAATATTTCTGGATCCGCCCTTGGGCATAGTATATTTGTACAAATACATAACAAAAAACAAGTGCTTAGAATATATAATTCAATGCTTTATATAATTCAATGCTTTATGAGAAATAAACTGACCATATTTTTAATAATAACATATATTAATTAAAGCTTTTAAACACAATTAAAAAATATATATGAATGTAATTTACATATAACTTACTTAAACAGGCGCCAGTTGATTTTGTTTATGAAGATCTGAATGCTTAGTTATCCTATGTTTTTTTTTTTTTTTTTTTTTTTTAACATAATCATTATCAAAAATATCACGATATAAAGCACACTGTACTTTACTTTATATCTTGTGCTTTTGGCACCACCGATGTTCTTTTTAGGAAACATAAAGCCAAAAGAGAAATTAAACTTTTATAAACTACACAATGATATGCTATGTTGCCGTAACAAGAAAAAAAAATGCCCACTATTCTAAACTATGCCTAACTCACTGGCACAATGCACAATAACAAGTGTTGGAAAAGTGATGTACTATGGGTTTGCGAAGAAAAAATAAAAATACACGGGATATTTCGACGAACCATTTCTTTCTCATCATTCTGTCATTGAGGACCAATAAAAATACAAAAACCGTATTTCTGGAAAAAAGAACATCCCCCATTTGCTTGTGTAAGCAAAGCCATACTTCCTTTCCCTCGAAATTTTTTATCTACCCGACTGGTCTAATTAACGGTCACTGTCTCCCCCATCCCGACCACCCACACCCATATTGTACTTTTCTATGGTGTCGGTGACAAAATGCACAATCGTTTAAGCAATTAAAAGAGCTTCGGATAGAAAGTGGTCGCACATGTGGTCTCATAAATTTGTCGTTTGAAGAATAAACTGGCACTTTTGTTATCTTAAGATTGATGTCTTGCTGCAAATCCAGTAAAATGCCTCCTGAGAGTGGGATCACAGATTTCAAATATACACTATTCGAATTTGAAATCTCCCCCGCCGTTCATCAACACATCACAGTATTGGAAGATGCAGGAAGTGGCTGTTTTTCGACATGAAAAGGATCGCAGAGATAAGAGATGAATGAAAAAGGAAAGTAGTTTTAGCCATTATTCAGACGTTCAAAGGAATAACCCCCCCCCCCCCCCTCAATGAGCTATCTCTCAGAAATGTAAACATTTCCGCTTCAATCTCCAATACTCATTTGCCTTTCATGTGTATTTAAAAAGTACAAAATTAATATTTTCAAATCGCACAATCAAAATTAAAACTCAGCTAAAATATAGATTTCTTCTTCTGAAAATTCCCCGACGAATTAATCAAATAGCCCCGATGGGGGGTCACAAGTTCCCCGACGGGGGGGCACGTGCCCCCCCGGACCCCCCACTGGAGCCACCCATGCCCTTCTCTGGAATGGGTTCAAAATTAGGGGACCGCGGGCTAAATCGTACTTCCTGCCACTGTTGCTCTAAAAATTGAAGGCGCACCCCCTCTGCCCTTCGCTTCCTTCGGGGGGGATCTGGCATCGCCGTTTGCAGTTGTCAAGGGGCATCAGAAACAACGACATCTGTTACACTTCACACACAGCTGAAAAGACTCTGATATCGATGGATTTCCAAGCAGGTCCGTGAAGTCATATTTCTCGATCTTTCTCGTAACTTCTTTCCAATTTGAGATACAGCCGAAATTCCACTGCCTTCGAGAACTTTCTTTTGGTCACCAATTTTGTAGACAAGGTCAAGGGGTCACATACTCATTTCATTTGTAGGAATGCCTGTACAACTCTCTTTCCAGCAACACACATTAATGCGGGAAAGCAACATTACAATTTTGTTACAATATTTTCCAAAGACAAAAAGTCTTAAACATGCATAAAAATGAAATAATTGATAACCTTCCCACTTTTTGCTCTCACTGATTTTTTAAAAAATCAGACGTGGGCACTACGTGACTTCCTTATACATCTATTAAATCAAAAATATTTTCGGTGCACTTCATCTAAACTTATTTTGTTTGAAAGAGATAAAATACCGCAATAATAATACTAAGGTTTGACGATTTCTAGTCAAATATTAGATATCGCCAAACTGGGCTCAATTTGAAAGATTTGTTTTTGGCGCTCAATTGGGCGATATTCCGCCAAAAGCTGACAAGCTTGAGATAGTTATCGAGGTTTTGGACAATAGCCGAAGTAGTGATACATCCTAGACTTTTAATGAATTGAAGGTATCCGTAGACCGTAATATATTTAAAGTCTTTTCGGTCACCCTATATATAAATTACCCAGTCGATTGCAATCAAAAAAGAGACGCACAGTTAAATCTTACAATAGCTCTAAATACCAAATTTCAACATTCTGCGGCTAAAAGCTTCAGAGCTAAACGAAATACAAAATTATGCTTGGCGCCAAATCTGGCGATGTTTTGGCAAAACTTTCCGAAGTCGATGACAAAGGAGAGATTTTGGGCGTTGACCAAACAATCACTGACTACAGACATAACATTTTGAAGATGTCCATAGACATTAAGGTATTGAAATTCTTTTGGGTGGTCCTGTAAATAAACTGTCCAGTAGATTGGAGCAAAAGATCGAGATGCACAACTAAATGTTACAGCAATCTTATATATGAAATTTCAACAATCTACGACTATTAGTTTTTGAAATATGAGAGTTAAACACACACAAACTTACACCGAAAGTCGCCAAGCTTGGCGACTTTTAGCGTAATTTTTGAGGTAGACACGTGACCGTCGTCGGACCATTATCTCATTACATGGTAGGACGGTGTCGGGCTTGAAATGGCTGCCAAAAAAAAAACTGCCATTGACCCTAACGGGCTGGAATTTTTTTGAGTGTTCCTGTAGAAGGACAGTAAATGATAAAGACACTATTTTCGATAGAGATTTGTAATGCTTGATTCATTATGTAATTATATACAACATATATCTCTTTTGATTTGTTTTAAATAGCCTAAAACATCTAAACTACGCTTTAATGAAGTCTGCCCATAGATCATAATGTATGGAAAATCTTTTGGGCGGCCCTGTAAATGAACTATCAGGTCGATTGGAATAAAAAGGAGCGGTGCACAACTAGATGTTACAACAATCCTAAATATGAAATTTGGCATTCTACAACTTATATTGAGATATGGGAGTTACATAAGTATACATACGTACGTAACGCACGTCAGGGAAAAACTCGTTAAAATAGACTTGCGGTCGGTCAAAATGGATTGCACATGCATTTATATAAACACACATACATGCATTCGATGAGATGCCTCGCAAAAACTCTGACAAGTGAATTTAAAGGTAGTCAAAATCGGTTTTTTGTCAAAATCTGGATACCGAATTTTTTCACGATCACATTACTTCCTTTTACTTCGTACAAGGAAGTAAAAAAAGAAAAAAACAAACAGCATATATCAAATAACATGATTTCAGAACAAGAATCTGACGCATTTATTATGTGCCTAATTGAATTACCCAATACTCGCTGTCGATAATTTTATCTTTCCCCATTACTTCTGCGACGTATTGGTTAGCTCTTAACGATTTATTTGTGCAGAAATTCTTATTCTTACAGCATACCGTATACGCCGACATTTTGTCGTAATTATCGTTTAAGGTTTATTTCGAAAGAAATGCGTTAATCGGGCGCCTCTGAGAGGAACAGAGTGACATTGAGGAAGTCTTCGTCGGAAAGTTAAAGGGAGAATATTGTTTCTTTTTATACAAAAAAAAAAAAGAAGTTCAGATACAGTTGTTCAATATTAAATGTATTCTACTATACTTGCAGATATTTCTAGCGGTTTCAGAAACGACACGGCACATAAAATCATGATATATTTCTTTGCAGTTAAAATAATAAGTCAAAACCAGGGGCTCTACCACCATTGTATCGGAAAGCTTTCGGTAGGAAATAAATCGAGCCTTCTCTCTCTCTCATGTGTCGGAAACAATGCTGTTTTTTCCCGACACGTTGGATGAAGGCAAAAACTGGCATTCCGGTACCGGAGAGTACAAGATGGATGAGGTTTTTATTGTGTGTATCGCGGAGTGTCAAGTACTTCCACAAAAGGACCCCTCTCCCTGTCTCGGTGGGTCAGTCAAAAACCGACTTCCACTCTTGATGGATAACTTCAAAAATTCTGAAGACAGTGCCTTCGTTTAAGAAAAAGGGGAGAAAGCCGTGTGTTTTGATGGGTTGATCGGTCTGAGTGTCGGATAGACCTTAGCATGCACAAAAATACTCGCTTGTTTTATTCGACACTCATCGTGCTAGCACCAAAAGGAGAGTCGCGGCTATTTATCTGAAGTATTTGCCTATCCGAGAGAAATATTCGTCAGATATTCTAAGATACCATGGTGCTAGAGCCCCAGGGCTCGCAATTAACAGTAGTCCGCTGGTCCGAAACCACTAAAATATATAACAGACCAGCAGAAGACAAAATCTGTAGGTCAGTCGGACCAGTAATATTTAATTAATATATATTGCTCATATAATTTCTTTTTGAGTTATAAGTTCATATTTGAGAGTTTTTTAAAAATCATGTATACGAACCATAAGCAAATGTTACGAACCAGGGAAGTCATAGTCAGTGGTCTTTGCATATGGATGGCGCAACACCTCACTTGGTAACTAACTGCTTGTAGCCATGGAAAAGAAGACAATATTTAAAAAGTATTTATTTATAAAGACGATCGCACTCAATCAGTATTTACATTTATTTCATACGGCGATAAATGCAATAAATTCCTGCTAAACTGATATTAAAATATTAAATTCGTGTTACACAAAAAACTCAGTAATGAGCTCAAAGCCATTTTCTAGAGTAAATATACACCGTGGCAGACGAAAAGTATATTACTCGTTAACAAATATTAACTCAATATTTTAATAATCTCAAAATATAACACCCCCTTTTTTTATTCATTTGCTACTGAGGCAACCGCATGAGCAAAAATGAAAAAAATAATTAATATTCAGTGCTCGCGTGTATAATAATCGTTCACATGCTTGGTTGGGAAATAAAAAACTAGTTAGCTGTCAGCGGGTAAATGTTTTATTCTTCTACCGGTAGGATCGCTGCACGTTACTAGATTTCCAACGTTTACATAATTGATACTTCGTTTGGGAACCTCAAATCCCAGCAAGCAACTATGGAGAGTGTCCACTCCTATATTTTATCTCCGTGGCGTGGGTGTGTAAAACAAAAGGTGTTGAATTCAGAGAACAACAGAGACTTTTTGTCGGAAAATTCCCCTAGAGCGTATATTTTCCTACAAGTGCTGCAGTTGTTCTCAGTGGATTACTTAAAAACAGTGGAAAAAGAGGAAATTTGATTAGAAACGTTAGCATTACTCACTGCGATGTTTACTCTTAGTGTTATTACTACACATTTTGTTTCTTTATTGCATTCAAGTTCTGTAATGGCTGTTTTTGATATTACTTAGTATTTTGATTTAATTTGTTCCGAATAACATAAATTAAATAATGTACTGCTCGTATTAATACCAATTTTCCGGTACAAGATTTTAAAAATATTGAATACTGGTGTTTTATTTTTGGCCCGGTACTGCAAACACTAATTGTAAACAATGCAGATTTTACGTGCACAAGCTCCATTTAGCGGACAAGTCCACAGCAGACTCAGTCGAGAGAGGTGTTTACCCTCCCAAATATTGGCCAAAGCCGGTGCTGCTTCACTTTTGGTGTTCGGGTGGAAACAGAATTTAACAGAATATGCCACTGCCGTACTCAATAAATTAACAAGAACTCGAAATTATTTCATGTTTTACCATCGCTCCAGAATGTAATTTTATTATTATTATTATTATTTAAAAGTTATAGAATGTAGTAAGGTAAAATGGGTAGAGGTATTGCTTTTTTTATTAAAAAAAAATATAAATAAATTATTTTTAGATGATATTTCTTTTTCAGTCTGTATTTTCAGGCATTTATTGGCAAGATTTAGACTCATTTAAAAGTTTATTAATTGCATTTAGGAAAAAAAAGTTAGCTTTCAACTGCTTACTATATTCATGTTCTTTTCTTGTCTCAAAATAATTTTAAGAAACTAATAGAATCCCGAAAATTCGATTTAGGGATGCAACGGATATCCGGCAAACATACTGCATCCGATCTCTCCGGCCAATATGCCAGATAATTTAGTACAAATATCCAGCAGTATATCCTGCCTAAATTATATACTTAGAAATAGCATAAATAAGCATAATAAATGAATACATTCTAAAAACTGCAATAATGAAAATGCGAAAAAACAAAGTTTTGTTAAAATATTTTGTTTTCTATACTTTTTAGAATTTATTTTTATCATGTATAGAAAAAATGGGCGTCGGGGGGGGGGATTAAATACTTCTGTCTATTTTTTTTTAAGATTAGAGGAAAATGTTGTGCAAAAACACTGTTTTTCAATCTTTGTAAAAATTCGTTTACCTTACCTCCCACCCACCCCCCTTTATAAACTAACCCTGCGTATGAGAATGAGAATAGTGTACTTGCTGTTGTACTGCTGGCTGGTGAGCTCACATCTTTCGTAGATTTCGCCTGGTAACCCTATGCTGAAATTTTTATGATTGTCACCTATTTATAGAAAAACACGTGTGATGCATATTCTACAGCTTACGAAATATTGTAACAATAGATTAAAGCTGTTGTGAACTAATAGTATTTAAATATATGTAAAATTATGTCGCATTTTTTAGACACATTTTCGGGACAATTTTCAATAAAGGGGGTGAGAGATAAAATGACATAGTCATTTATACACCACCTTCGTGCAACTGGCTCTCATTTTGGTGTGTGTAAAAATTACAGGTTTTGTACAAGGCTGTTGAAAAAAAAATCTTATATATTACAGACTGTAGAGGCAAATTCTTTAAAGTGCGTTAGAGTGTATCCGATAAATTCAATTTAACCCTTTAAGGCGCAGTGATCCCGCTCTGGGAACACCCAACTCTGACGTTTTGACGTTTGCCAGTCACGAAGAATAGATTGGATTTCTATAAAAATAGGTGCGGGTGACATAGCTCCACGAGAATCCTTTACTTTTTAGCACGTCCTTTCCCGTAAAAAAATTGTCACGATTATTTTTAACAGCACTGACATCTACTGAAAAATGGAAGAATGCGAGAACAGCTGGATAGATTGCCCAATGCTGAAAAATGCAGCGGATGGCGGCAAAGATGGCAGGCGATCGAAACGATCGTCCGCCATCTTGCTGGTAGTTAAGTCGAGCGATGGCAACGGCTGTCCTTTTTTCAGCATTGGGAAAGGGTTGCGCCACAAAGGGTTAAGGGTCCACGGGAAGAACGATGAGAGTCCACTTTTCGTCAATGTTGAGGTTTCTACTGCATTTTGTTGTTCATTAGTGGCACTATTAATATCCGAACCCATAAGGGGAAAGAACGATGAGAATACACTGGAAAGATAGCCCAAACACACATAGTTTACTGGGGAAGAACGATGAAAGTCCGGTGCGCCTTTCGATTTTTGGAGAATCAGCTGTATTGAACTCTCATATTTCTTCCCGTTGACCCTTCAATTGAGCTCAAATTAGGTACACAGGCCTGTAGCTAGACCGTTTCCATACATGTGGCTCCAAATTTTCCGAGGGGGTCTTTTAAATAGTTGAAAGCCCCCTCTCGCACACACACACACACACACACACACACGCTCACGCATACACACATATATGTACAGGGTGTCCCAAAAAGGTGGGTGATTCTTTATCTATTAGAAATAAGTGGACAATGCAAATTTTTTAAAAAATGTTCAAAATAAACTATGAAAAAAAGATTACGCTAAGAAAAAAATCCTATCGTTAATTTTCAAAAAGTTACAATTTTTAAATTTGTATACAGCACCAGTGCAGAAATATTCCGAATTAGTAAGATGTATACCCCATACACTAATGCGGTGATGTGCAAAATGTTAGCCTCAGCCTTTCATCATAAAACGTCTCAGAGAAATCTTAAAACAAAGATGAACAGGAGTATGCATGGATTTGAATGAGAACTTAACCCTTTAACGCCCAGTGTTCCCGCTCTGGAAACACCAAACTCTGACGTTTTGATTGTTGCCAGTCACGAAGAATAGATTTGATTTCTTTAAAAATAGTTGCGGGTGACATAGCTCCACGAGAATCCTTTACTTTTTAGCACGTCATTTCCCGTCAAAAAAATTGTCACGATTATTTTTAACAGCACTGACATCTGCTGAAAATTGGAAGAATGCAAGAACAGCGGAAAAGATTGCCCAATGCTGAAAAAAAGGCAGCCGTTGCCATCGCTCGACTTAACTACCAGCAAGATGGCGGACGATCGAAACGTTCATCACGTGCCACAGATCCAAAGACCCTTTTTTGACGACAGCTGGTTGTGCCGCACAGTACGGCCCCTGAAATGCAATCATTGGACGTAATTTTTTTTAATCTTCGAGAGCCATTGAAAAGGGATTTAAGTCAGCCTATATTTATATTCATATCTCTGGCACTTTTTAGAATATAATTCTCAAAATTTGTAAGCAACTTCAACAGTGCAAGAGGAAATTGAGGCCGGTTTCATTTACTTGTAAATAATCAATATATTATAATCCCAACTACAATCAATAATCAATTTCAGTAGAGTGCTTTTTGTGAGAGATCCGTG
Source organism: Cheiracanthium punctorium (assembly GCA_038373885.1). Taxonomy (NCBI): domain Eukaryota; kingdom Metazoa; phylum Arthropoda; class Arachnida; order Araneae; family Cheiracanthiidae; genus Cheiracanthium; species Cheiracanthium punctorium. The sequence continues at coordinate 22,537 of JAWZYV010013292.1, forward strand.
AGTTTTTGATGAACCATGGTCGGAAAGTTCACTATTATTCCAAAGCGATCATTAATAACTACAAAATGAAGTAGTTTCGGACCCCACCTTACTCTGTGTTTCTTCTGATAATGGTTCCCTGTATCAAATATGCATGCTTTTTACGAGAGTTCTGAATCACCCTGTATGAATATCTAAAGTGTACAAAATTGGACTTCCTTGCGTGCAATTATTAAATTATACACGTTTTGTACAATTAACGAGAACTTACTCAAAATTCAGATGTGATGCTGTGTATATCTTATTGGTGATGTTAGTTTCTCCATGTGGAAACTAATTTTAATTTTAAGAACGGCTCAGAAAGTAAAAAAATTCGAAGCATAACATCTGAAACAAAGCAAACTCAAGACTTACAAAATAATAGCTGAAAAATGTTAAGTTGCTTTCTCTCCATATCAAGTTCAGGCAGCTCGCGCGGAAGTTCAGGGGGGGGGGGGGGACATCGCATTTTTTTCAACGATGGAAGCAAGCGGTTTAACGCTAGTGAACCCTAAAATATTATACAGGGCTAACACAAATGAATGACGAGATTTTTAACTATTTATGTTTTTCGTACTATTATATATATTATACGTCGAAAAATTTTTATAGGTTGATGAAAATTAAAAACTGAAACATAAATCACCAAATAATTTTGTGTTAAAGTTATTTAAAGAAATTAAAAACACTACGTAGAAAATGTTACAATATCCTTCAAAAAAAATGACAAAATATGTAAGCAATGCTTTGCTTGTAAACTAGTTCCAACATTAGTAGCATTTGCGTGAACATTTTTGAAACAAATTCATTCGTACACTGTAATTCTTTGGAGATTAACTAAAGCAATAAACGTATAATTACGATAAAATTTATTCTTAAAATGAGATCGCTTACTAAGCGGGGTTTAATTACTTAAAAGATAAATACTACGTCCAACATAAGTAGAGCTGAAGCAAACCGCATGTATTCGGTACTAAGATACGGATAATCACTCAGACTCGAAGTAACGAATTGTTACTTTTCGGTTGATATCGTTACTACTCGATCCGAAGATGTTTCGGATCGAGCAGCTTCGAACTTCGAATACAGATTGCCAGGCGAGGCGAACTAGAGGGGAAACGGGTTCCAGTAATCGAGTACTAATATCTTCTGTTATTTGTTACTGGGGTTACTGGATATCGGATCGCGGTTTCAAGGGGTAAATGACTTTCGAGTTTGCATTTCGGATCGACCAGGTTCGAACTTCGAATACAAGACTGCAGGAGGGAGAAAATGAATTTCGGTATTTGAGTAATAGTATGTTCCGTTCCGTTACTAGATACCGGAAGTATTATGGATTCTCGCTGTTGGGAGGGAAAAATCAGTTTCGGTATTTGAGTAGTAGTATGTTCTGGTTGCAATTCGTTTGTGCCGCGCCGAATGGTATCGTTTTGATGAGGTTTGGAAGAATCCGTATGTTTCGTTACAGTTATGGAGATGGAATAGTATCTGCTGCTCTATTGATATGGGTCGTACAATTGGGGGATACGATCCGGTGTATAGTATGTTATTATGCGCAGTTGAACTCTTTTTTTGCGGGGGGGGGGGGAAGGGGGTGTTCTTATAATTGTAGAGGAGCAATACATATAAGAGAAGCATGTTAGTAAGGGGTGCTAATTTCGGGCTTTCTAACATTTTAGTACTAAATAGTGGTGCAATCAGAATTCTTTCTTTCAGGGTGGTTCCGAAGCAGGATTGCGAACTTAACTTTTTCTTTTTTTTTAGCTAGAATCGAAATGAGTAATAAATAACAAATTATTTAAATACACCTTTTAAAAAAATATTTTTATAAAGTAAACGAATTCACACATTTTTATTATTTAAAATATTATTTGGAACTAAAAAAAATATTTAGCATGGAAACCTAAACACATTTTTTAAGTAATTGTTTAAAAAATATATAAAAAATTGGGAGCGACCCGGGATTTCTATGCCCACTCCTGCGTAAGCCACTGGTATTAAAATATTTCAATAAAGTTCAGTATGTTTCTAAAATGTCGGTGTTTAGGGGGCCATCTGCCCTATTTTATGGTACATTTTATTCCATGAACTCATGGAATACGCATAATCCGGTGCAACCATTCTTTCTGTATGAAAGGAGTGATAATTTTTGTTTAAAGAATGCTCTCATATATGCACCCACAGAAGGGGCTAACCCCTTTCATCCCAAAAGTGCAGAAATAGAACTGGAAATATCTTAAAAATAGATAATTCTCACTGAATTAAACAATTTTAAATTAAAATATGGTAATTTTTAATTTACTTCGAAAAATGATCCAGCAAAAGAAGTTTTTGATATGAAATAAGAACTCACAAATAATAAAGATATTATGCTTGTAGAAACGCAAAGTAGTTGATATCATACTGAGATCCCCTGCCCTGTGAATTTTATATATGTGGCCCAATCCCTGGATCTCAGTATTCGAGAACCCGCAACCCAGAAAAAACACGAGTCACAAGCTTTCCTTTACACTTTTTATGATAAGAATGAACAGGTTAAACCAGCGTTCAGAATTAAAAAAAGGGGGGGGGTGAGAAAAGAAAAGAATGGCATATGTCTTTGGAAGATTTCTATGTGCACTCAGTAATTCGGATAATTTAGCATTGTATAAAACCATAAATGTGTATAAAAACAATCTGTAAATCAGAGAAAATAAGCTCTAAATACAACTTTGTACAACTTCGCTAAAAAAAATTCTTTTTGGTTAGGTTTTGCTATGGGTTTATGTATGGGCGGCATATACCCATAACAACACTGTCCCGGATGTGTTGTTATGGGGCACTATATAACACCCTATTACCGATTCTATTAGTAGTAACGAAAGTAACGAGTAACGAATACTTAGTAACGAATAGCGAACATCTAAGTAACAAATACATACGGATACTCATTTTGTCGTTACTTTTACAGCACTAAACATAAGCGAAGCATCCATGGGCGCCGGCAGAATATTTTCCAGGGGGGGCAAAGACTACTTCAACGTATGGTTACCATGTTGGAAAGAGCAAAAAAGCAAGAAAAAACTCTACATACAAAAATCCAGGGAGGGGGCGCATTGCCCCTTTGCCCTATGCTGCCGGCGCCCATGGAAGCATCCAGTTTCAGCTCTTCTTTGAAAACAAAACAAAACATATTATGGAAACGAGATCGGGCCGTAGGAATAAAAATACATATTAATGAAGTAAAAACATTATCCCTGTTTCACAATTTCACATCTTCTTCACGCATTGGTAAGCAATGTGCAAACTGTAAAGGAACTCGTAATGAAACATCGACTCTATGCATGTCAATTGTCATATAATCCCCCCCCCCCCCATTCCAAACGAAAGGTAGAAAAATAAAAAGTTTAATTCGCTCATTTTCCTCTATTCCTGTAAACACTCTGCAATATCAGTTCTAATATGTTCTTTACAATATACCTTTTATGTCAGTCAATTAAACTAAAGTGGCAACACTTACAATACGCTTGCATGCTCTTCATTAAATTTGGGTATATATTTAGAGTTCTTCTGTTTATGTCAAAGAAAGGGGGGTTCTTTTTTGATTTCTTATTTCCCTTTTTTATTCAAAAATAGGTAAGTGAAAAGACACTTACCTTCTCCGAGGGTGCCGAAGATGTCCTATGTCTTCATAGCCTGTAAACTGATCGTGTGAACAGATTCTTTGCATTTTATTTTCTAACTATTTTATTGAATCGTGACTACTAAATAAAGAAAAAGAATATTTACAAATTATTATTCACAAATTTGACAATTAAAGTGGTTTCTTTTTCAATTACTATTACGCTGACGAACTGTATAGACACTCGTTAGCTCGTTCAGCGTTCTACTTCTACTCTGCTGTAGTCCGACGGTTCCTGAGAGTCGACAAAAAAGGTTTCAGTTCGGGTTGTGTCGTGTGCAAAAAGTTTTGGTTTCGGTTGGCGCAGGGAGTGCCAATGGTGATGTTGCCATTCCGGACAGTTTAAATTAGATGACGTCAATGCATTCATTTTTTGTACCTGGTTCTCGGTCATCAGTCGTCTATCTTTTGTTTGTGTTAATCTTTTTAAGGCAGCCTCATCCTGACGGTATTGCCGTGAAGCGACCTTGAAATTTCACTCTCAACGCGCCTAAAGAAGTTTCATTTCAAAAGAAAAGAAAAAGTCGTGGTCCCATTGGCCTGTAGCGCACGCAGCTGCAGTAATCGCTGCCTACCAAAGACTCATCCAATCCAAAGCATCCGTTCACCCATCACGAATCACCTCAGATATCCCACGAACACTAGACGGAGGTCCTGACGGCAGCGGTGTTCCGTTTTCCGAAACGCGACTTATTGAATATCTGTCGAATATCTGTCAGTATCAGATATTCGACAGAAATCGAATTTGCTCGAGAACGGAACCAGACGACTCCGTCTCTCGACCGTTCAGCTGCCTTGCTATACCACAAGACCAACGGCGACCTGCTCTATCGTCCCCAGTTTGTCTACATAAGGATTCTATTGTTGGACGGTGCAACAACTGCTTCGTCGATTTCGACTGAATATCATTGTTGGACGGTGCAACAACTGCTTCCTGGATTTCGACTGAATCGAGGAAGTTCCTCGATTTCGACTGAATCGAAGCAGTTGTTGCACCGTCCATTGTTGGACGGTGCAACAACTGCTTCGTCGATTTCGACTGAACATCATTGTTGGACGGTGCAACAACTGCTTCCTCGATTTCGACTGAATATCAATCATTGTTGGACGGTGCAACAACTGCTTCCTCGATTTCAACTGAATATCATTGTTGGATGGTGCAACAACTGCTTCCTCGATTTCGACTGAATATCATTGTTGGACGGTACGACAACTACTTCCTGGATTTCGACTGAATATCATTGTTGTTCTACCGTGGCCGAAAGGATAGACACAGAACGAGATAGACTGCTGAAGTTGTGAAGGTCCACGGTTCTAGACTACCGTCGATCTAACGTTCTGGAGTTTTGCGGCGGTTTTTTCTTGGTGTAAAATGAATACGCGCTAAAACACCTTAAAAAATTCTACATCCATGGCATCCTCTCGCCCAGGCAGATACCAGCGATGCCGGATATAGGGGATTCTCCCCAGATTGAGGGGGATTTTTAGGGTAGGAAATAATTTAAGGGAATTTTGGGGGGGGAGGAGGGTGGAAATGAAATCGGGCTTTTTTTAGGAGAATATTATTTTTTAATCTCTACGTTCCGCAAGGGCAGATTAACCCTTTAAGGCGCAGTGTTCCCGCTCTGGGAACATCAAACTCTGACGTTTGACTGTTGCCAGTCACGAAGAATAGATTTGATTTCTATAAAAATAGTTGCGAGTGACATAGCTCCACGAGAATCCTTAACTTTTTAAGCACGTCATTTCCCGTAAAAAAATCGTCACGATTGTTTTTAAAAGCACTGACATCTGCTGAAAAATGGAAGAATGCGAGAACAGCTGGATAGATTGCCCAATGCTGAAAAAAGGGCAGCGGCACAGCCAGCTGCGTCAAAAAAAGGGTCTCTTGATCTGTGACACGCGATGAACGTTTCGATCGTCCGCCATCTTGCTGGTAGTTAAGTCGAGCGATGGCAACGGCTGCCCTGTTTTCAGCGTTGGGAAAGGGTTGCGCCTCAAAGGGTTAAAGGGGAGGGCGGAGGGGGCAACCGCTCCCCCCCCAAAAAAAAAACCAAGAAATTAATGTAAAAGATCCTATTTTACTTCCATAAAATGGATGTATATGTGAATCTTCTAACTATCCGCCCCAAGGGCGGATTAAAGAGGGGGGGGCGGAGAGGGCGACCGCCCCCCCCGAGAAATAAGAAATCAATGTAAAAGATCCTATTTTACTTCCATAAAATTGATGTATATGTCAATCTTCTAACTACCCCCCACCGCAACCAACGCCCCCCCCGACAAACTTCCAATAATCCGCCACTGATCCGCCCCCCCCGACAAACGTGCGTTAATCCGCCACTGATGTTCCGACGGAACGGCAATGACCAAAGTAATAATAAGCGACTTTATAAAAATATTAATAAAGTATATAATATTATCATGTTGCATAAAATTTCTAGTACCTACAACTTATGAATTTCGAATTTTCCCTCCATACAATCACTCTCCAACATGACTGTGAAATACAGATTTATCGATATATTATTCTCCCTATACCTACGCTTGCCAGACGTCCCGGTTTGCAGACAAAATCCCGGTGTCCCGGCCGGTTTACTTCACGTCCCAGTAAAAATTAAATTTGATTATAGATGACCAAAAATGTCTAAAAATAATTATCTGTGGAGGATTTTTAAGAATAATTAATTTTGTCATTTGTTTCACTGTTCTGTATAAAAATGAGAACTATCGAAGAGTGGTGGTGTGCTAATAACTATTGTTCAAATTTTTATTCCTCATTCAAAGTGTTTCTTTTTACCTAAGCAACTTATAAATATTAACATGTAAGAAATAAAATGTTTAAATTTATATGCTTGTGTCATTTATTAATGCCCCTGGTTCAGGTAGCATTGAGAATAAACTATCCTCTAAAACATTCCAAAAAACTCGCCAAAAGTGTGTACCCTTGAGGGGAAAATGTAAATGTAGTGTTACGGCTAATTTTCTGCGCCAGGAATCTGGGCCCAGGGGAGGAGATTGCCCTCCGTTGGGGACTTTCTAAGGGATCCTAACCCGTATTGACGCGAAGTTTCGTAGAAAACCACGGGAAACTCCGAACGGTTAGGTCCGCTGACTCGACCTGGTTTTGAACCAGGCATCTTCCGTTTCCCAGTTGAGAGAGCAAACGCGTTCAGCCACAGGTCGGGCAAATGTACCCTTGAATACCCGTGACACTGGGGGCATTCCGGTGTCCCGGTTGAATATTTCAGAAATCTGGCAAGCCTACATACCTTTTCCCCCTTTCTCACCAACCCAACCGCCATTGAAAATGGGTCAACAGTCGGTTACATGAAGAACTATTAATAATACAGACACTATTTTCAATTTAGAGAATTATTTTGAGAACCTTAATAATATGACAACTTAAAGAAGAAAGATTAATCATGCCAAACGCATTCATTATAAAACACTTTCCAACACATCAATATTTTTGTATGTATTTTCCTTACACCTGGCAAGATTTCGGAGATAAGATAATGTTGTATTATCACTGTAAAGATAATCTTGTATTTTACAGGGTCTCATAAAATTGCATTTATATATAAACAAGCCGCCTCCGGCGACCAGTTGGTTCGCCATGTTAATAAATCTTGTTCGGAAAGAATCCTGTTTCTCACCAGCTTCCTTGGCACTGAAATCTCTCAGATTCTGAGTGGAATTTAAAATTAAGATTGTTACAAATAGCGTCGGCCTAGGGTAAGTGGCACCCTCTGTTAACGTAAAAAAGAAGCCCCCTTTTTATGCTCTACTTAGTTTCTGAGTTCGAAATGATGCCTCTTCGAAGCTGGCACCCCGATGCGATGCTTACCTTACTTACCGTATCGGGCCGCCCCTGGTTACAAAAATAAGATGGTTTAATGATAAAAGCTTACAAAAAGGTACAAATTATTTTCGTCCTATATTAATTCTGAAGAGCTTCTGGATATATTAGCCGTTATCAAAAAACAAAAAAGAGGGAAGAAAATCTGAAACACTTTCAGATTTTTAAATACGCACTAAAATGCTGCAACAGCTTTAGTATCGCCCATCCGCCATTCTTGGCGCTTTTTGTTTTTCGCCAAACCTATATTGCCAAGTGCTGTGTTTTGTAAAAAGTTTACTTTTCAGACTCTTGACGCAACTCCAGCAAGTTTCAGAATGGCAGACATATTGTTTCCAGACACAAAAAACGTCGACAAAAAGCATATTACGCTTTCATGAACAGTTACAACAATATTATTATCCAAGAGCTCATAAAAAAAGTAAATGCATTTCATTTGCTATAGCTTCCTAATTTTTATATTTTTCGTTAATTTTAAAATTATCACTTTTCCCCCCTACAAAAGCAATTTGTAAGACAACAATACAAACAAAAAATGTCAGCAATCCCTAATCAACGCAAAACTCCTTAAAGTTAAAATTAAAATTCTCCCAATTGATATCCCTTACAATCTCAAAAAAGACATTGCACAAATATATCCTATCGTAAAAGTCGTATTTAAAAAACTTAAATTCACAACGAACTACGGGTTCCCAATAATAAAAGTCAGCTATCTTTTCTAAACACACTATCGTTGATAATAAAAACATTTTTAAACAAAATTCCTCGTAAACGCATACACGAAATATGTGTTTGCAACTCCTAACTTTCCCACTAACTTGAAAACTCAAATGTAAAATGCCGCTCGCGGGGAAATTCAAAATTACAGTTAGCAGCCGCCTTCGGTGCTCCCAACGGGCTGCTTGGAGACCGAAATGTGCAACTACGGCTCCCGGGCCGCTTTGCGACCGGTCTGTGCGACCAATGGATCTTTTTTACACTCTACTCTACGGTGAGCGGCCATCTTAGGCAACTATCTGGTCCGCCGACGGCCGCTTCGCGACCAAAATGAGGAACCTACGGCACACGGGCCGCAGTATCGGCGCCGATACCTCCTATTTTTTTAGGTATCGGTATCGGTTCTTTCTATTCTAAAAGTATCGGGAAAGTATCGGTTTCTGTTGCTTTCATCCATTTTCAACCGATACTTCGCTTTTCAGAAGAAAACAACGCAGGCTCAACACCATTCGAGAATCTTTATTTTGGTAATAACGTGAGAGGCGTCGTTTCATTGGCACATTTGTTTGCCCCAGTGTTTTCGAACTGTGTTTTTTCTTAATTCTAACCATCGCTGAATGGATGTCGTATCAGCAGAGCCGGCCCTAGGGTAGAGCGAACGGTGCGATCGCACCGGGCGCCAAAATACTTTACTGTACACATATGTGTAAAGGTGTGTGTGTGTGTAAACTTTTCTAGCTACATATGTGGGGCAAAGGGGGGCGCATTTTTGTATTTCGCACCACGTAGAAAAATACCTAGGACCGGCACTGCGTATCACCAAGTGTGGTCGAAATTATGGACGAAGAATCCTTACATGACAGTTTAACAGGACAATAGTCTATTCTTCTAAATTATTTTCATTTGGTGCCCAACACTAAATACGCTATCTGCAAGGATTGCAAAAAACAAATGTCGAGAGGTAGGCTATAATTTTACTTCAGTTTTATAAACGTTTATTTTCTCACCGTGTGGACTCGAAAAAGAGTTCATTCATATTAATGACTATGTCATTTTATCTCTCAACACCCTTTACTGAGAAATGTGTCCCAAAAATGCGACATAAAAAAGCAACATAATTTTACATGTATTTAAATACTATTAGTTCACAACAGCTTTAATCTATTGTTACAATATTGCGTAAGCTGTAGAATATGCACCACATGTACTTTTCTATAAATAGGTTACACTCATAATAATTTCAACATGGGTTACCAGGCAAAATACGCGAAAGATGAGCGATAAAATGACAAAGTCAATTAATATCGTTTTAATATGGCAATAATGAAACTAAAAAATTAGGGGGGTTCAGGGGGATCTCCCCCTGACGAGGCTCGAACAGCCGAGTTTATATATATATGTAACATTACAAGTCAAAAGCCTATGAAAATCCCATATTTCTGGAACTACGCAGTTTAATTCAGTTGGAACAAAGAAATCCGCGTTCAAAAACTGCAATTAATACACGGTCCCTTGCAATTCCTTTGTAACTTTGTAGACGGTCCCGGCAGCCAGCCACATACACGTCTTAAAAGTCATAACAAATCCTGGGTAAACCGCTGCCCAGTTTTAGCTTTTGGCCAATGGTTGAAACACGTTCAGGGTCATGTGACATGACGTCCAAAGCTTTTATAAGGACCTGAAACAGATCAGGAGCAGATTTCCCCGTGACGCAACTGCTAAGATCATGTAGAACGACAGTTCTACTAGTGACGCAGCCAGCCCCAACCAACCAACCGTAAAATCTCGCGGCACTTATATGTACAGCCAGTTTTTGAATTTCTTTGTTGTTCTCTTGTGGATCTCGGAATCCGCTCTAACGAATTTTTTACAATTAATATATGATTTTAATCAGTGCCAAATTCGATGAGTGACGTCGCCGGTTAAGCTAGGAAAACTCGTTTTTTTTTTATTTAATCCAGTTCAAAGAGGGAACTATTTAACCCACGTAAGGAAATACGGAAAATGATCTCGTTTGGGAGGCGGTAAACAAGACAGGGAGCAGGAATACAGTGCTGTAGATCCGTGACAAGATTTGTACAAGTTACCTTATATCCTAAACCACTTCGGTTGTAGACAGCTGGTACCTTTCGCTTCGTCTTTCTGATCAGATAACTTAGGTATTCAAATGAATTTATTTCAATAATTTAATTTATCTTTTGCGTCACGCTATCCAAAAGGACAAGCAAAATTTTCATATACATTTCACTTAGTTTGGTTACTATGACACTAACTAAATATTTACGTAAATTTTGCTTGCCCTTTTGGATAGCGTGACGCAAAAGATAAATTAAATTATTGAAATAAATTCATTTGAATACATTATATAGACTCAGTGAAAGTGTGATATATTTGACACTGTATTTCATAATTAAAAGTATTGCTTAAATGCGTAAATCTTCTTTAGAAAATAAAACGAAAGTAACTCTAATGGAATTTAAAAACAAATCTTTAAAATTCCCAGCAGGGCGTCACTCAAAATTTGATATCATTATTTTTAAGACCCATATTTAAAATTCATAGAGCTATAAAGTAAAATGCTGCGTCAGAAATTTTTAACCAGTTAAGGGTTTTTGCATGGGGATAAGATGTACCCAGTCGTCAACGACGAGAATGCGCCTCAACAGTCTCGACTTTTCCGGTCCACGACTACACAGAACTCCCGTAGCGCCCGAATGCTACACACACACACACACACATATATATATATATATATATATATATATATACACAGGCGCGTAGCCAGGAAAATTTTTCGGAGGGGGATATGCGCTTGGAAAATTTTTCGGGGGTGGGGGGTATGAACTTATATGTGTATAAATAGGCGGAATTTCATCACTTATCCAAAAATTTCGGGGGGGGGGGATATATCCCGATATCCCCCCCTGGCTACGCCTCTGTATATATATATATATATATATAATATATATATGTAATATAAAATAGCTAAACTTACGTGATATGGAATCCCAATATATATATACATATCATACATATATATATATATATATATATATCAATATATGTACACACACACGCAGTTGAATCTCTCTCCTTATAAGGAAATCGCTCGGTTCCAGTTAAAAAATTCGCTATAGAGAAAATTTCGTTGTTCAGAGATTAGAGATTTTTGCAGTTATTTCAGCAAATATTACAAACTTTTTAGTTTATTCGATGTCTAAAAGTATTAAATTATGACTTTCAATTAAAAATAAATTAGTATTTATTATAAATTTGCTAAACTTACGGTTTCTTACTTTTCATTGTATAAATGAAATGTTCAAAAGTAAAGACAATCGACGAATTTAGAGAATAAAATATGTAATGCACTTACATTTATTTTACTTCAGAATTCCGTTATTTTACATTGTTTTGCATTCTGTGATTTTAAGTTTTCATAAAAATATTCACTTTTTAAAGGTCCGCTGAAAATAGAGTGAGGCACATTTTCTTCCATTTGGAAATCTCTTTTTAATGGTTTTGAAAAGTTGAATCATTAAAGTTTGGTGTGGTTTTGGTCGTGAAGCGCAGTGCCTTATTATTATATGGGCAAATCGGGACTTTGCCCAGCGCCCCCAATTTTAAATGCTTTTTTCTGAAATATTCTTTTTTATATCAAAATTTTATGAAAAATATAACAAATTTCATAGATTGTGGGCCCCCAAATCTATCAATGCCCGGTGACCTTGTTGGTCATATTCAGGCGCTGGTGAAGTGTCTCTTCATTATCGGAGTCAGTTTCACTTTCCTGGCCTCCATTTTTATCATCTGTTACTCTTCCACTAAGTGGTCTGTTCAAAAATTAAAATTTTCTTCAAAATTAACAATAAAAAAAAAAACCAAACAAACAAAGGTAAATCTGAAATATTTGGTATGGGAAGATAAGCTCTTCGTTATATGGAGAATGTTTATAGTGTTATTTAAGCCTTAAAGTTATGTTTCCATGAAAAATTTCGTTATAGGGAGAAATTCGTTGTAAGGAGACTTCGTTATAGGGAGATTCTACTGTATATATAGGCTTTTGATATCGTTATAGAAAGTCTAGTTCTTGATATTGATTTTACGCTTAAGAGACATGCTTTAAACTTTTATTTTAAAAAATTGGCGCAAGGACATATGATTCGGCTTGGGTAGCGTTGCCAGGCGTCCGGATAAAGCTGGGCATAATTAGGCTTTTTGATTGCGTGCCCGGCCAAACTTAACGGTGTCCAGCTTTTGTTAGGCTTTTTACTGGTGACTTTAGCTGATTAGGTACTTGAACTGATTTGGCATTCGATATTATTTATATTTCATTAGAATTTAACAAGATTCATGGTAATAATCAAAAAAGCTTGATTTTACATACAATTTTTTGTTGTACCTATTAATACTGAGACAAAATCCTCAATATTGTAGGCCGTCCGGCCTTTTTACCCAAATGTACGGCCAAACTGGCTGCTCTGTCCGGTTATTTGGTTTGGCGACCTGGCAACCCTAGGCTTGGGTATGATATAGATATCAAAATTGATGGGGGAGACGGTCCTTGACACCATTCGATATTTCAGGGGTTGACGACCTTTAAAGTATTAAAACAGGTATGGGTAACCTTTGAAAAGTTGTGGGCCAAACTTTAGGATTTTAGTTAAGTAGCGGGCCGTATAAGTGGGATTTATATGGGATATTGCTTGGTTTATACGGAGTTTTCAAACGTTCCGCGAGCCCGATCAAAAGCCGTGGCGGACCACATCCGGCAGTTGCCCATATGTGTGTTATATTATATGTGTGTTATATATAAGTGTAATATTTCAGCCTTCGAAATACGTTTGAGGAATTTGTTTCCATTTAGCTTATAGAACTTCAGATACAGACATTTTAACATTAGTCAGCCACATATATTTGAAACCGAAAGTAGCATTCTGCTATCGGAAGTGAATCGTATTTCTGCGCATGCAAGGGTTTGAACCGAATGACGTTTATCGGACATACCCCCCCCCCCCCATGGTGCCCCTCTGTTCCCAAACTATGGGCCGCGACCCCATTGTTGGGTCACGGGAGCAATTTCGGTGGGTCGAAAAGGATGGGAAAAAATTAAACTTTAGTATTTATATATATAGTAAACTATACTACTTTATACAGGCTATATTGATTATCGTTATGTAGTAGTGGGTTGCGAAAAAAAAATCTAGTTGAAGATATTTTGAAGAGAAGGACAAAAAAGTTTGGGAACCACTGCTCTAGATTAAGATTTTCTCACTATTAGTTCGAAATGGCCCCCCTTTAGACGATAGCACCCAGACCTTGCTTACCGTGCCACACGCTGCCCCTGCTCAGAGCTTAGAATTAAAACAGGTAAAATTTGTTCATATCAATCACAGAAAAACATGTTAATAAAGATCATAAAAACAAAAACACTGAAGATCAATTTCATTAAATATGGATACTTTAAGTAGCAACTTTTTTTAAGACTTGAAAATTGAATTTAGTTTATCATCTTTGGAATTTTCTTTAACTTGGTTCTCATTTAATCTCGTCATTTTTAAGCATGTTTTATTCAGACCCTCCAAGGCGTAGCTTGAAAACGAGCAAAAATATTTTTCTTCATATTGTAGCTGTTTCAAAGACAAAATTAATGATTCTAAAATTATAAACGAAAACTATAATGTAAAAACAATTTATTCCTTTTTCGTGTCGCAAACTTTTTGGGAGTGACTTGAAAACTGGCGACTCCCGTGAACTTTAATTATATTGGTCCAGAAGTTAAAAACGATTCCTTTTTAAAACATTACACACTGTCGAGAAGTACGAATTATCAAACATTTAATGATTTTATTATCTATCATATTAATGAGAGAACGTAGAATTTGTGTATTATTCTGTTTTGAGAAGTGTAATAATTATTAATATCTAATAATTATTTATATTGTTAATTTAAAAAGTTGAAGCTGTATTAGTATAATTAGTAATACTAATTATTATTTTGTTTATTTCAAATTTTGGGGTAAAAAACATATTTCTTGTGAATAGTATTTGGTTTATATATAAGGGAAACACTGGAATAATCGGTGTATACCTGTTCTTCGTACGGAAAAGATTAAATACATGGATCATCCGGATTAATTGTGACTTAACCCTATCCGGAGAATCAAAATATTCGGATTTTCAAAAACAACTGAAAAATGATCATATGAGTTCATATTAGAAAGGAATCTTGCTAAAACATTAATTAATTCACTTAGTGGTTAAATAATTGGAGCAGATAAATAAAACCATTAATTAATGTGAACTTATTATGCATTTTAAGGGAACAATTTACATACGTATTTAATGAACAATATCTAAATTCATATGTACTTACATAATACTGTACACGCTTAAACCCGACGAGCGAAATTCGATCACTCGGAGCGAAAAGTGAGCTTCTCCTTTAGGAGCGTTTTTCGATCACAAGAGCGGAGCGGAATATAACAATAAGCGAGGGGAGAATTTCTCGGAAAAAACAGGAAGGGAGAAAAGGCGTTCTCAGAAAAAAGACTACTTGAAGAGCACTTTCGCGGAAAAACCTGTAAGTTACCATGGAGACTGATCGCTCCGCGATTTATCGTTTTTTTCGCTCTTTGGGTTTAAGCGTGTACAGTTTATACATTATCACAATTTAATGCAGTTTAAGTAATCTAAAAAAATATTTTCATTTGTGAAAGAATTATAATTAAAGAAAATCTAAATAAAACTTGCAAGCTTTGAAGTTGAATAAATTTCGTGCGTTTACTTTTGTAAGCGCAAAATCGAGGCATGAACCAAAAGCAAAGACACATATGTAAGAGCAAGCAGGAAGCTGTTTTGGGTCTAATATGGCGAAACCTTTTATCTGGCTCATTGCAACAATTAGGCGACAAAATAGAGGTTGAGAAAAATTGATTTTAATTTTTTCACCAGTCGGCACTGGAAACGGATTATCTTATTAATATATACCTTTAACTTCTTAAGACCTTTAACTTCTTCGGACTTTTTAAGGGAGTCTAACGCATATTCACGTAACATCTGGGGAAAATTGCCCAAAACTCTAGATCACTAGATCGACAGCCACGTGAGGAGGAAGAATTCCGAACCTGCACAGTAAGACGTTTCTCAGTGCTCAGCTTTTTATAAATTCGGCCATTCGTCGGCATGATTGAGTAGAAAAGAAACACTAGAACTACTGTAAATTCACACTTCAATGTATCCACTGCTTTTTCTTTCTAATGCTTTCTACTGGGATCAAATTTCATCATGCTATTATTCATTTTAACGAGAACTACACTCTCGTTACAAAAACTGCCCAGAATACAGATGTAGGTTTAAATGACATTAAATTATATAAAGTATCGGTATCGGCCGATACCATAACTTAAAAGTATCGGTATCGGCTATTTCTTAAAATGAATTTATAGGTAAAGTATCGGTATCGGTCATCGGCGAAAATGTGGTATCGTATCGGTCGATCCCTACTCTCAGGTTTTTCATTTTGATGTCACGTGATGCTAGTCGATGCTAGTCGAAAAATTCCTTCTTCTGTCTTCGGAAGTTTCAAATTATTTTCGTACCGGTTTTACTAATTAATTTTTTAACTGATCAAAAAATTATCCTAGATGCTTGATTTTTTTTAAAAAGAAAGCTGAGCAGTTTGTCCGTACCAGTATATATATATATATATATATATATATATATTAGTCGAAATATTCTATAGCTTTTTAGATGCGAGCTGAGATAGGCTCCGCGTTCTGAAATTCGCCCAAATTTGCAGGAGAAAAGGGTTGTATTTTTATTTATCAAAAATCGGGAAATGCAGCCAATTCAAAAATGAAGGTCTCTTTAGAAAGAAAACTCTTTCCTCTTTCCGATCGTGTAATTATTTTTTCTTTCGGACAATCGGAAGTCTTCTTTTTCGGAGAGCAAAGACAGAAAACGGTCGAAAATAACGTAAAATATAAAATAATTCTAAAAGTAATTCAAAAATTAAAAAACTACGCCCGAGGTGCAAACTCCGGGATGTTTGGGAACCCCCTTGCAAAGTTGGGTGCAATTCGGTCGGATAGTTAGTCCGCTACGCGAACGACAGAACACACAGACAGGCAGGCACTCTCTTCAGTTATATGTATAGATGCAATTTTATGAGACGCTGTAAAAGAGATTAAAACTCAGAACTTACCACTTCATTGTTTAATGAAAATGGTAAAAATGAATTTACCATATTCAGAAAAATTTAAAAACAGTTTAGAGAACATTACGCAAAGGGGGAAAAAAAAGTCTCTTAGAGAAGAATCGAGTAAAGTTAATTATTTCGTAATTTGTAAGACAAAATAAAAACAAAACACTGATTTGAGCAGGTTCGTTCGAATAAAGTGCAAAAGATGTTTGGCTGATCTCCGAATTCTTGTCTTGAAATTTCAACAAGAGGAAATTGCCGGGGGGAGGGGGAAAATTGTTCAGCTGTTAGAAACAAAACACTTGGACAGAAAAATATGCAAACATGTGGTCACTCTACAATTTCTTTTAATGCAATTAAGGAAATCTAAAGTTTTAACCTTGGAAAACTGAGGAGAAATTTAATCTTACAAAAGTAATGATAAAAGAAAATAAAATACCCCACGAACTGGTTAAAATAAAAAAAAAAATAATAATAATAGAAAAAGAAATATCAATGAACATTATACATTACCAAAGGTCACTTTTCCTATTGCATTCTCAGAAAAGGTGGGAGGGAGTTTAGAATGTGAATTTTTCCAGTGTTAGGTAATATAATTCAGTGACAATACAACAGAAGCTGTATGTAACCTTGGATATTTTCTTTCAGAAGTTTATGAGGAAATGGAATTGAATTTGTTGTGTAATCGACTTTATATGACTAATTTTAATTTTCTTCGTCCTTCTTTCTCGTGTGTGATATTTCATAATTGCGCCTCAAGTATTTAAATTGCCGATGAATACAGAAATGTCTTCTTTATATCCATTTTACCTCACCATACCTATTTCACAAAATTCCATACTCCAGATCACGTAGGCTTTTGGCGCAAATGTGAAAGTTCTCGCTAGATAATACAACACACTTTCCCAATCCTCCATATCCTTGAAATAGAAAACTCGTTTGTCTGTAGTGGGACCCCGAATGAGAATTATTTGTAATTAAAGCTTTTAGAAGAAAGGAATTTAAGTCCTGTCGTGACTCAGTAGGTTTCAACTGACGTGAAATATTGGCAGTAGAATGCAATTTCGTTCTCGTCTGGTTTTTCTGTCGACATTTTTTTGTGGACATTTTTTGCAGACCGAATTGCGTCGACACTTTTTCGTAGATTTTTTTCCCATAGGGTTGCCAGATAGAGCCCTGAGAGGTGGTTGAATGAAATATTGAAAGTCGCCAAGGTTTGCAAGTTTTTACGATTTATCGCGAAGTTCGGTGCCAAAAAATAAGACCCCAAAACTGAACCTAACTTGGCGGGCGATATCTTTCACACTTGGCTTGAAAGTGGCAAACCCCACCTTTATTACATAGTTAGAATATGCCTGAAGATGATTGTTAGTTTTAGCAGGCGATTTTAATATAGATTTCACTTCCAAAGAAGTGTCTTACACAACAAGGAAGGCAAACGCTGTACACTCATGGATTGTGATACACTTTCTAAACAGCATTTTAAAAGGTGAAGTGTAATTAGAATATACCTTTCGAAAACTGTTAAACTGTTTTAGTAGGTAATTTTAATGTAGATTTCGATTCCAAAGAAGTGCTTCATGGAACAAGGGTGGAAAAATACGACACGCTAATGAATAATGATCCACTTTCCAAATTAATGAGAAAAGAAAATGATTACGATGCATGGATTATGATAGGCTTTTAATATACTATAGCACTTTAGTGCGAATTTTAAAATATGAAAGTGCTTCAGGATTTATTTTATTTATTAATTAATTAATTTATTTTGTTTGTTAGTTTCGTTCCTTCAAATTTTTAAAAATTGTAGCACATGGATTCAATGAAGCGAAAATAATGTTTCCGAATATTCAGCAAAAAATTGCTGAATTTGGGTAAGTGCACCAGTAATTGACACTTTAATGCTAATCAATAATAAGCATTAACGAGTAATTGCTAATTCAAGGCCGTATTAAAGGGGGGGGGTGGAAAGGGCGAACACCCCCTTTCCTCCTGAGAAAAGGAAATTAATGTAAAAGATCCAATTTTACTTCCATAAAAAGGATATATATGGCAATTTTCTAAATAACTGCACCCTCCCCAACAAAATTGCCACTTTGCTAATCTCTAAAACTATCTTGAAACAAAATTTTTGTTTTCAAAACTTATTGTACTTTGAAAATTCATCTAGGGTATAATTTATTACTGAATATTGGAAATTCCATTTTTTCTCTATTTTATATGCTGACATGGTGTCGACACCAGTAATTGACACGAAGAACAAAATTTTAGCTCCCGTGATGGCACTTCATGCACCAGTAATTGATGCCTAAGAAATGAGTAGAGTAGACAAATATGCTGATTTATCTTTTAGTGCAATGATGTAAAAATGACTGAGGCAAATGAAATAAAATTTGGTGACATGATAGGCGGTAATTCAACTCAATAGCTATAATCTCTGAAAATCGAATCAAAAATTAAAAAAAAAATTCATTAGATTTTTAGATTTTCCGAAAATTGTTTCAAAATATGTAAATATTTGTTCTTGCACACGTAATAACGACTAAAGCGAATGGAATGAAATTTGGTGGCATGATGGGTAATGACTTAAACTATAGACAGCGAATTTTTTTTTAAAGTTTTATTAGATTTTGAGATTTTCGAAAATCTTTTTAAAATATGTAAATTTTTGTTCGCACATCACGTAAGATTGTGTGTGATTATGGCAACGCTACACTGCCAAGGATGGGGAGTGCCTGGTAGGAGGACTTTCTAAGGAGTTCTAACACGCATTCGCGTTACATCTGGAGAAAATCTACCAAAATTCCAGACCGTTAGATTGACAGCCGCCCGATGCGACCCGAACTCGGGACCTTCGCACTTCGGCCGTCTACCATTTTCATAGACATAACCACTATGCTATGGTGAGGCTGCAACACGTAAGAAGGAATGAAGCGAATGAAGTGAAAGTTGGTGATATAATAGGTGAACACATGCAGTTTAAACAATGTGGGTCTGATTTTTTGAAACTTTGGATTTTGAGATTTGAGATTTTGCGAAAATCTATTCAAAATGTATAAATATCTGTATGTCTATCACATATAAACTACTATAGGGAATGAAATAAAACTTAAACTATAGACGTCAAAGTACTTCAAAAATTTTTAAGATTTTGAAATTTTGTAAAATTAAGAAAATTTTTGTTCCATTTCTGAAAAATGGTAATGGAATAGAATGAAATTTGATATTATGTTATGTGACAAGTTAGTCTAAACTATAGATGCCAAAATTGTTTTAAATAATTCATGGATTTTGGAAAAATCATGTAAATGTTTGTTCTCGCATCCCTCAAAAACGGCTTTAGAGAATAGAATTAAATTTAGTAACAAGGTGATCAGTAACGAGTAAAACAGTTAACGTCGGAATTTAAAAAAAAATTGAATGAATTTTAAAACTGTGCAAAAATTGCATTTTAAAAATATTTTGCAGTCACTTTAAGGCGTCTGGAGTTTTTGTTATCTACTTAATTTTTAAAAATTCGTCGACTTTTTTTAAAACATTTTCCAAAAAGATTGAAATGTGCTTATGATTTCGGTTTGTCTGTCTGCCCGTCCGTCCGTGCTCTAACTCCCGTAAATATGCATCGATTACTACGAAATTTTATATATGTTATTTCTATGTACTGTACCACGTACCCTATTGAAAATGGTATATGCATCATTTATAGTTCTTCGCCAAAAGTCGCCAATATCGATGACTTTTGCGGTAAATTGCCAAATATAGTGAATTTAGATAGAAAAATCAACGCAGAATGGTGATATTCTCATTATTTGGCTGGAAATCAATCTTGAAAATTCATTACTCGCGCTCTACGTGCGCGCTTGCGCTAGCGTGTTGGAAGGTGATTTATAATCGATGCGTTTGGCTTGATTTATCTTTCTTGTTTAGATGTTTATTTGCCTTATTAGATTTTTTTTTTTAATCTGAATAAAGTGTTCCAAAGTGAACAAAAATGAAAATTTCTGTAGTGAATCAAACAAAATTTAGTTAAGAGAAATGATCTCTTACCATGAAAATCTCTTTGCACTAAAATAAAATGTTTTCTCTATTGGCATTTTCACTGAACACTTAGTTACTCTCTAATCTGTAATCTTTTAACAATACACAAAAGTTATAATTTTGCTTCCTGTACTTTTGCTAACATGTTATTTCCATTCTTTGTACGCCTACAATGCTGACGAAAATTCAGGCTTTTTGGAACTCTGCATTACACTCTAATCCGTCAACGATGGGTACTTCAGCTATTTACCTGAGACAATTTAATTTAAACTAATTTTTAAAAAGAAATATGCTTCAAATTGATACAGGTTGATAATGAATTTATCTTTATTTCAGCATTAAGACAGCTACTGAAAATCATATTTTTTTTTTCCCCCCGCTGAGTTTAAATCTAAACTTTTGATACCTAGAGCCCCAGGGCATATGAAAATGTTGCATAAAATTGAAGATAAATGTCTAAATTGATACTAGATAGCGCAATTTGATAAAAGTTCTGAAATAAAAGCTTAATATAATAAATTATCTCTTAACCCTTTAACGCGCAGTGTTCCCGTTCTGGGAACACCAAACTCTGACGTTTTGTCTGTTGCCAGTCACGAGAATAGATTTGATTTCTATAAAAATAGTTGCCGGTGACATAGCTCCACGAGAATCCTTTACATTTTAGCACGTCATTTCCCGTAAAAAAATCGTCACTATTATTTTTAACAGTACTGACATCTGCTGAAAAATAAAAGAATGCGAGAACAGCAGGATATATTGCCCAATGCTGAAGTTGTCATCGCTCGGCTTAACTACGAGCAAGATGGCGGACGATCGAAACGTTCTAAAGTCCCCCCCCCCCCCTAAAGGTAGAGTGTTGGAAGTGAAAAGCTTTAAAAATTGAAATTTGTCACTAATGAATTAAAGTGTTTTATTTTTTAAATTTTCTTCAAATTCTTTCTTTCTTTTTATTTACAAAAAAAAAAAAAAAAAAAAATCAGATAATTATTTATGATTCTATAAGGAGCTACATTGATAGTGAGCTTATGTGTTTAAAGGGCATGTCAAGTGGTTCAGAATATTTTGATGTTATAATAGAGAGGTCACTATAGAGGAGTATTTGTAGCCCAGCCCCCTAAATTAAAATCCTGTGTGCGCCACTGTACTGGCGAAATTCATTTTTCTTTCACCTAGTAATTGACATTCCATCTTAAAAAAATAAAAAAAAGTATTTATTTAAAAAAATGAAAAAAAATGCAGAGACTTATTTACTATGTACTATTACCTGATACAGTTCAGTTTATATTGATTTTTAATAAGAAATAGGCTTCAAATAGAAACAGGTTGATAAGGAAAAAATCTTAATTTGATGATTAAGTCAGCTGCTGAGAATCAGACTTTTTTTAAGCACTGAGTTTAAAATCTCAATTTCTGATAACTAGAGCCATCTGGATGTAAAAAAAAAAAAAAAATAATAATAATAATGCATAAAATTTAAGACAAATCTCTAAATTGATACTACATAGCACCATTTGATAATAGTTTTGAAATAAAAGCTCGTTATAATAAGTCCTCTGCCAAGTCCATTACTGGTGCATCTACCCTATAGTTTGTCTCATTTTGTTAGTTGTAATACCTTACATCAATCATGTAAGTGTAAGCACAGCTTATTTGAATGAAATGCTATCCCATCCTACTGCTGCTAAAGCCAACTAACGTGTACCCTGCGACGGCGTACACCCTCCAAAAAGAGTATTCGAGTAAGAGATAAACTTCCTATGTTGGTTTCGTATATTAAAAATTATTTATCATAGAATATTCATTAGGCTATGTATAAATATGACTTTGCATATTTCTGTCCAGTTGTGTGTTTTTCAAAAACTCAATTATTATTCGCAAATCTAAAATAGGAAATTTCTCTCTTACTCGAATACTTTTTTAGGAGGGTGTACGTGCCCATTAAATATGTAACCCGAAAGTCCCGTCCAAAGGCAGATCCAGAAAAGTTACAGAGGGAGGGCGATAAGTAAGAGGAAGCATATTATCGGAGAAGGGCCATTCTTCATTTACTTCTCGCCTGTTCGTTTTTAATATTAAGCCACGTTTAACCTTTTCGCTCTCATCATTGGCGAGCGCAACAGATAAGACTAATGTGACCGATGCTGCTTTCCAGAATAATTCTTTGAATGCACCGCTGGAGCAGCACTTGGCGCTGAAGCAGCACTGGTCAAAGAAGGAGAGACTTCCCAGTTGCATCCTTCTAATGATGGCATTGGTTTAGCAGTGGGTTTAAGTGAGCTCAAGTGAGTGTGTGGAAAGGGGGGGGGGAGGGCAGGGGCGGAGGTTCCTTGTTTTGTCTTTCTTGTTTTCTTGGGTTATGGGGGATCAGGCACTTCTGCTTTAGAGCATTTTGTACAAACCGCAAATCCAGATTTGATCGATATCGGCAGTGTCTGCCAAGGGTGCTAATTTCTACCGTAGACTCCCGAACAGTTCATTTCTACCTCATTCGAGAGCCGACAGATGGCAGCACTACCGATCGTTAGCGGAGGGGGGTTAATTTTGAAGCAAATACCAAGCAGAAGACCCCCCCAAGGCTTACTTTTGCCACCCCCAGAGCCAGAGGCATCGTTTTGAATGGGAACGATATGGAATGGAACAATGGAATGTATTTAGCGACAACAACGTCTTTAACGTACTCCAGTCGCCATTAGCGAGCACCAAGGACGTATTTAGGGGGTAGGTCCAGACCCCCCCCCCCGAAATTTGGATTTTTGTTACTAAAATGGTAATGATATAGTATTTTTGTGTGAAATTCTGCCGTTTTTACTGTTTCGACCCCCCCCCCCCTCAAATGTTTTTTTGGATACGTGCCTGGGGAACACGGCGGTCTTTGATTGGTCCCAGGATCGAATTCACAACCTTTCGGATGCGAGACCGACGTCTCTCCCAACTGGGTTACCGCGGCACTGGGGGCGTTCCTTGTTCCTTGGATCTTCCACTAATCTAGTTTGCAATTGTTTCTGAGGGATACTTCGCAAGTCCAAGGGCAGATTTGCCGAGTTGGGGACTTGGACAAAAGCTTCATTGGGGGGGGGGGCAACTTCTTTCGAAATTTTTAGGCTTAAAAAACAATTTGGGAGCGCCCTTTTTGTTGGGCCCCAGGCGATTGCCCCGAATGCCCTCCCGGATATCAGGCCCTGCGCAAGTCCACCTTCTACTGAGGACATTTCAGTGCAGTAAAGGGTGCAACCAAGTCATGGACGCCCATAACGGGGGGGGGGTCTAAGGCTTTTGCTCTCTCCCCTTCTCTACGCTCTTAGCATATTGCGTTGTTACGTAAACAAAATTGCATCAAAAAGAAAAATCAGAATTGAAATTACTACAAAGTTTTTGAAGTTTATCTCCCCCCCCCCCTCCCACAGAAATTTTTTTATGGGCGCCTCATCTTGGTAACTGAACAAATTGGCATGCAAGTTGCAAATTCGTAAGGTTAGAGTAGAAAAAAATTACCTTTTTAACAAAAGTACAATCGCGCGAGTTTGTGCAAACAGTAGCCTAGCATTACCGTAGATGGATACCTTTCATAAAGAAATAAGACTGACTGTCATTTGAAGAAAAAGTTCAGTATATGAAGGACAAGACAATAATAAAGACCCGTATAACATCACAATTTCGTTATACTGATATAAATATATTAATGCGTAACTCAAAGCCTGATCATTGTCACAGCAAGGAATACAATCCAAAAACGGTGTCATATACGAGCTAACTCTTCTTTGCGAACTTTATTATCTTATATTAAGGATTATGAAACATGTCAGCACCGACCGCTGAGCACCGATAAAATATTCTCTCCCTGAGATTTTAACCACGTAAGATTTGACCTTCAGACGAAACTTCAAACTTCCAGCGTTTAATCGAAACCCTGGCATGACGTCACATCTGACATACAAAGACTGCAAGTCGAGAGAGAGCGGGACGTGTTGACAAGCTTTAAAACAAATCCCTGTTTATTTGATAGCCCCAGCGTTCGACAAAGTTAGAACATGAAACGCTTGGTTCCCTCCTGAATAACCGCTGAAACGCACACAAACACGCTAAGCAACGGAGCCTTTGCTTTTGCATGGCGACGCACGCTTGGCGACTTGTACAATTTCTCCTTTCTCTGGCAACCCTTGTAAGTGTGACGTAATCACGAGATACTACGAGGTGTGTGGGTGCCCAACCAACTTACGAGGGAAAAGCGTGGAGGAACGTCGAATTTCCAAATAGCGATTTTCTCTCGACCGCGAAGGTTGGTCTTATCTAGCGACTGACAACTCGGTTGCATTATTCGTTTGAGCTGTTCGAACATCGCAGTTCGAACTTTTCTTCATCTGGGATGGCCCAAGTTAATAACAGGACTGTTTACGTGCAACCAACTACAGGGGGGCGCATTGAAGTTAGTTTGCCCCCAGACAGTTCCGTCAGTAATTTAAAAATGCTTATTGCCAAAAGACTTAAAGTTCCTAAAGACAAAATTGTACTTCTGCACAAGAATAAGTAAGTGGCGAAATCAAATTAATATTTTTTATCTGAAACTTTGTTTCCAGTTCTTATGCATTCAATTTTTATTCTGTTTCATGACAGATTTTTAAAATTCTATAAAATTGTGGATGAAGAATAAAAAAAATAAAAAAAATGCAGGTGAAATTTCAAGGTTTAACATTTTAGGTATTTTGAATATGTTGGCAACTGTTAATTGAAAACACATTATTTTTATTTGCTTTGGAATAGTTTCTTTTAAAGTTTGCAAGATTATTAAAAAAAAAAAAAAAAAAAAAAAAATTCCGGGTGCTAAATGTAGACCGGAGCTTAAAATCATTAAGAGTAATCCTAAAACAATTTTATTTCTGTATAATTTATATTTTGTGCGCCAAGAGGAAAAAGATTAAAATAAATTGTTATGCATTTGCATTTTTAATTTTCACGAACATTATATGTAAAGCTTTCTGCATTTGATTCTCAGGCATTACTTTTGCTAAAAATGCACATTTGTCACACATTTTAGTTAACTCTAGTAGTAGTTGGAAGTTAATGCAAACTTTTTTTTTTTTTAAATTCTCTTCTGATGCATGTAAAATTCTTAAGTTATTCCACAAAAGTAATACTTTAAAGAATAAGCGATTGCAATAAGTCATAGATTTCTTTTATGAGTTGACAATATCTTGAGTTTTGTTGTACGACTTTTTGCCCGGGTACCTATTGATCCCAGATAAGTTTGGAGAGATTCTTCCGTCCCGAGAAGTGTTGCGCAAGCGCAGAACGCGTCTGATTGTTGCTCAAGAACTCCACGGAATTTCGTAAATATAGAATTTAAAGTAATTAAAAAACTTTGTAAAAAACACACATAAGAAGTAATAGGTAAGAGGATTCCTATTACTTCTTATGTGTGTTTTTTACAAAGTTTTTTAATTACTTTATCGTTTAACACCAGTATTTTGAGTGATTTTTCAATATTGAATTTAGTTTCTGTTACGGAAATTCAACTTCGCGTAATTTGGGAATAGTTTTGTGAATTTCTATTTTTTTACTGGAAGGAGATTTTTCAAACACATAAAGTGTTAGCTATAATTATTTTTATTGATACTTAAAATAATGCTTGCATTAAATTACGTTTTTGTGTGTGAGTGTGTGATTTTTACTTATTTTTAAATAATAATTTCGAAAGTGTTTAATTCTCTTACTACTTTTTAATAATGCATTCATAAATTCGAGCATTTAATATTTTATACAATATATTGTAAATATAATGTCTGCTGTAATTTTATCTATTTATCTTAAAATTCTGATTAGATTGAATTAGATATCCTCTGGCTCTGGCACATAGCCAGGAAGTCCAAAACGTAAAGACTAAAATATTTCTCAAAAATAAATTTGAGAAAGAGCTATCGTAGCAGATTTGAAACTTAAATAAAAAACGTCTTTTAATTTTTTTAATAAATTATAAAACTCTGACAAATTTTCTGTGTTATTTGTTTTATTGCAAATTTTATTTTTCTGCCCAAATATCTCCACTGAAAGTAGAGTAAACCGTGTGCATGCCACATAATTTTCTTTCATCAGTAAAATTGTAGCTGACTTATAAAAATCTTACAAGTGAAAAATTTTCAGAATGTTCATCATCATTTGTTAGCTGAAATCATTACGTAATATCGTAAAACCTGCCGTATTTGTTAAAATAGTATTCATTGACATTGGAAACTTCATGACTTGATCAAATTTGTATTATTCTTTTTGATGCGTTGGTTGCCGTTTGAATTTTTTACATGCTGCGTAGCGAAATAATACGATAAAAAGGAACAAAATCGTACATTTATGAAAATTAAATTTCAATAATCTAAATAATTTAAATTATGAAATTTAAATTTTAACTTCTATAAAACCACAACCAGTCATATATTAAAAATGTTTCCCAAAGGTGAACATTTTTTACATATGACTTGACTGGTTTCACCATTCAGATAATTAAGTTATTTAACAGTAAATGTTTTCTTATATATCAACATCCACTTCCTTTCTTAGGGAACAAGAGACAAGTTTTATGTATCTGTGTGCCCCTTGATTATTAAATTTTGAACACATTGAAAAGGGTAAAAGTTTTATCCTTGCATACGTACGCTTTTTTCTTCCCGCGAAATGGAAGAAAACTGGTTTCGTTTTTCTTTTCGCCTCACATCCTGTCTTCGCAGCCTGACTGTAATTTTTATTCGGTCTAAAAAAAAAAAAGCTACACATCGTCGTTTTTTTGTATTGCTTTGTATCTCGTTTGTGAGAACTATTTTCAAATCTCATTCCGATTTAGCTTTCGGCTTATTATGGCCTTTTGGTCTTTTTTTCAGAAAATATGTTTTCTGCTATTAATGTTGAAGTTCATCGCAATTAAAAATTTTTTCATAAAAATCTCATAGAGATGTGAATCTGAGATTTTGGAGGGTTTTGTTTTTTTGTGGTAAGTGCATAGCAGTACCTTGTTGTAGTATTTGAATACCGAAAAGTAGTATTGTAAAACTTACAGGGAAGAAAAACAAAACTCATTTTTTCTTTAGCAACATTAAATTGTTTCAAAATTCTTAACCAAGACAACCGATTAATGTAAACAGCTTTACTCAGTTTATTTCCAGGCCGCATATTTATATATACATTATTTCTTGCCTTAAAAAATATCACCTATATATCTGCATGCTAATATTTTTATGTGTTCATTATATTTTACTTTATTCTTAATTATGTCTGTCTTCACGAGAATTCATCTTATAGCAAGTTCTGCTAATTTTTTTTTATTTGAATGTTTCAGTTTATATCTATAAGTATATATAAAACCTGAACTGATTTCCTAAATTTTCGTTGTTACGAACAAATTTTAAAATGCATTTCTTTTTCTTTCTTTCTTAAAAAATAATAATAATAATAATAATAATAAAACTCTGGCAATCCTTTTTATTATTCTCTTTCCGTGTGTCTGAAAAAATTTCTTTTCATCTTTTCAGTTTGTGAAATGCTACCAATCGATGAACGAAAGTTCTGGCGTCATTAGTTACATAATCTGCTATAAGTGACTAAAAAAAAAAAAAAACTCTCTCTCCAAAACATATTTACAGTTATCTTTCGAAATAATCGAGCACATAACAAAATTCAATTTAATTTTTTGTATTTTGTTGGAAAATGACAGCTTGGTTCATAAATAGTGATTTATAACACCCCCCCCCCAACTCATTATAATTCGTGCTTTTTATAAGTCCGTGAAATAATCTGTCGAGGTTAAAAAATATTTCAAGGAAATATCGCATACTCTTTTTTAACTTATATTTGCTTTTAAATTTTTATTTTATGTTTTTGTAAAACATTTCCGATGTATTTTGTAAAATTGTTATTTGCTTCATGAAGATAAAAAAGAAAAAAGCGTCAATCTGAAATGGCGATGTTGAGAGAATAAAAGAAAAGCTTTTTTATATACTCATCAAAAACAAATTAAAATTGCTATTAAAAGTTGCTTAAAAGAAATAAATAAATAAAGAAAAAGTGTGTTTTTAATTTTACTGATTGCGAAATGCTTTCCAGCCAAAATTTCTCTATGTAAACTAAACATGCACCAAGTAAAGATCAAATTCTGTAGCTACTAATAATCCTAGATTGCAAGTTAAGATAAAATAAATGAATAAAAGTAATAACTGAACTAACTATTATATTCCCTAGTTTATTATTATTTTTCTCTCTAATATCTCAACCACTAATTTTTACTGCCACCAGATTCAGTTAGCTGCTGCTTTTGTATTATCTTATTTCCTCTTTAAAAAAATTAGTTATTTCTGATTCAAAGAAAACTGGTTCATTATGTTTTTAGCTTGAAAACTAATGTGCTTTCATCCCCACTCTCTTGTCTTTCTGCAAAACTCGTATTGTGGTTATTGTGTACCCTGAAATACAGTTTCCTCTTTTTTTTTTTTTTTTTTTTTTTGTTACATTTGAAGAACAAGTTTTAAAAGGTCAGAAATGAATAAAAGTTTAAATTAATGAGTTATTTGCTTTCCATCAAAAATGCTTCTTTAAGTAAATAAATAAGCTTGAAAAGTAACATATTTTTACCATATTCATTTCGACTCAACATAATAGAAAAAGAGAAATGTTAAAATCATTTCCAGCTAAAAAAGCAGTTTCCTTCAGAAATAGAAAAATAATAAGACATTTTGCTTTTGATGATACATACATCGATATTATTTTTTAAACTCATGAGCAATTTTTATATTATTTTACGTCTCTTAAAAACTCCAGTTAACGAATCTTTTGAGAAATGAATAAATCATAAATGTTTATTTATTTAATGTAGGGGCGGGTATTTCATTAGTAGCGGAAGCTTAGGGCCCCGAAGAGAAAACGGCCCCGCATTGAACGGTCATGGCCGCGGATACTAAGGAATGGTATTACTAAAAATAGATAACTGCAATATTTTAAAATTAAAAATCCCTCTCAATAGTAGCGCTATATGCTAATGAGAGCACGTATGCCCGTCTGTGTCTACGTATGTCTGTTCTCTGTAGGCGACTAGACCGTTAATCGGATATGGACCAAATTTGGCATATGTCTAATTAGGAGAAGAGAACGCTATTGCAGTTATAATAATAATTATTATAATAAACGGAATGATAGTTTTTGAGAAGAAAGAATTTTCTAGATTTTTGGGGCTTTTGTGATCTCGCAAGCGGAATTTTCATCCAAAAACTGCAATTTTGTATAATTGGAAAGCGCAGACATTGCTGTTTTGAAATAGGCTTGTTCGAGCGTCGTACATAAATTTAAAAATTTTTTAAATGATTTTTTTAAAGTTGCTAAAAATGAGCTCTGTAACACGAGATTCAACTTATATTTTATTTGTTTTTTTCGTAATAGTAAAGTCCAAAAATCTAAACTGATTTAGAAATTTAGATAGCTTCTCATGTTAGCCGGCCCCAGGGCATGCTGTTAGCCTTAGGTTCCGCCAGTGGCAACAATAGAGAATAATTCTATTTAACTGATAAATTAATTTTCACTTTTCAGGCAACTGCGGAACAATTTGCTGATGTAACATACTTCCCGCATCAGGGGCGTAGCCAGAAATTTTTCATGGGGGGGGGTTACGACTACTGCAACTCACATATATGCATACATGTGTGTGGTAAAGGAGTGAAGAACATGCATTTTGTATGGCAAAAAAATCCTCATGGGGGGGGTTATGACCCCCTAACCCCCCCCCCTTTGCTACGCCCCTGTCCCGCATATTCAAGAAAAATCGATATTAGCGAGTAATGTTCATCCACCTTGTTTATTTATTATGTCAAGACTGTGACATAGAACTTGCAACTGGTTTATGAACTTGATTTAGGTTTTACCTTAAACACAATGTTACTTTCATTCGAAAACGGAATTTTTTAAAAAAAGAAAAAGAAAATGATTTATCTTTTCAACCACACCACATTCTTCTTTTCATACTTATTGTTACCGGTTTTACTGTTCACCCAAGTGTGAAGAGAAGCACTTGATTAAAGAAAACTTCCCACACAGCGAAGGGAAATCGATTGTTTGAATGGTCGAAAATCCCCCTTCGCTTGTACTTTTCTAAGTTGGTGCGGCGCTTTATCAGAGATGAATCATGTGTAATTTTGAGTCATGTTCGCCGGAGGCAGGGCTGGGGAGTAGCGCGCTACTTGTAGCGAAACTACAGTAGCCGCTACTTTTTTTTGTAGTTTGTAGTGTAGCGCGCTACTTTTTTAAAAAAGTAGTGTAGCGTGTAGCGCGCTACAAAAAAAACAGTAGTTTGTAGCGAATTTTGGAAGCTACTTTTGCCGTGTCATCATTTCCGGCGATTGATCCCGTGGTGCAATTTCTCTCTCTTCTGACTCCAAGCATAACTGAAACTGATGCTTGAAAGACACCCAATCTCTCCCCCCCCCCCTCCCAGGGGACACACGCACACGAGGGGGGGGAGGGGGTTTGCTTTGCCTGAAGCGGAAGCCTGACATTGTGCATCTTTTTTCTTTTTATCGTTCTTAGTATTATTTGTAGAATCACCAATCTGTCATAAAGAGGACAAAAAAGGAAGGAAAGAGAGGTCCAAAGTTGAACAGAGGTTATTTTGATGGGGCCTCGAGAGTCTCATTATCACACGGGCGTGTGGGCCCGTGAGCCCCTGAAAAAAAAAAGGCCTCGCAAATCTCTCCATTTATTGTATATTAAATTTATATATGCTGCAATAATAATTTTTATTAAGCTAAATTTCCTTTATCTATATCATAATTGTGTAACAATAAAAAGGCTTCGAGACTTATTTTCTGTTCTTCTTTCTAACACAATGATAATGGTTTCTAAGACTAGATCAATAAAATAGAAATTAAAGGCGTTATTGAAAATTTATGGCCATATGTACTTATCACAAAATATCCATTAGTTAGCATTTTTTAAAATATTATGATGAAGAAAAGAAAATTTTCTGGCAGGTGGAACTCAGCGCACACATACGCTAATAATACAAATGGATTAAAAAAATATTAAAATCAATTTTAAATGCATAGTCTTGTTCTAAATGAGTATAAATACATGGGTAATTTTTAATTTAATTTTAGAATTATATTGAAATGTTTTATTTTTATGCTGGGAAAATAGAAAGCAATCACAAATAAGTTAAAATGTCTGTAATAGTATAGGGGCCCAAAACAACCTTTTTTTTTTTTGCCCCGGGGCCCCTTCTATGTCTGATCAGGGTCTGCATATTTTTGACTGCTATTGCGTGTTTGCAACATAAATCAACATAAAAATGAGTATTTTTTGCTTTCGAAAAGGAATTTTACATATCTGTAAATTGTATGCTTTTGTAACATCATTAATTTTCTTTGATCTTTTTTTTTTATTGCACCCATAAATACAGTGTAGTGTCCACTTGCCAGGATGATTGCCAATCATTCAGTGTCCAGTATTCCGTGAACTTCCTTTTAGGCGATATCCTTTCAAATCTGACATGATATATAGTCAGTCCTCGCAATTAGCGAGCCCCCCCCCCCCCCCATCCTCTCACTCACCATCTACGGAAAACTACGAAGCGTGAGAAAAACTTACGGTTTTCTCACAGGAATTTTCTTGAAAGCATCGAGACCGCTTCTGGAAGAGTCACCGATATTTTTAATTTTCTCTTTGCCTCCTCCTTATGATCGATGCATTGAACAACAATTTTATTTATGCTTAGTTTTACTAAGTTTATTTATATTAAGGTTTGGTCATTTTTCGACGTTACAGTGCACTTTTTTGAGTTTAGGCACTCTTTATTATCCTTGTGTCCTCAGAGCCTGATTATGACCAGCAGGGGCCCCGGGCATTGATGAATTTAGGGGCCCTCATCTATGAAATTTGTATTATTTTTCATAAAATTATGATATATAAAAAAGAATATTTCAGAACAACAATTGATATTGGGGCCCTTTTGAGCCGGGGGCCCTGGGCAAAGTCCCGATTTGCCCATGCGATAATAAGGCTCTGTGTGTCCTGGTGGTGTGTTCAACTTCCACAAGAGTAATGACAGTTCTGCAGTATTGTAGCTTTTCAAACATTAACTTACAAGGTTCTTGTTATAGAACTTACAAGGTTCTTGTCAGAGCCAATTAAACCCGTATCTTCGCTTTCGGCGTACACGTATATGAAAGAAGCCTTCAAAAAAACTAACACTGGCGTGCCGTCCAGTGCATCTGTACAAAGATTGTATTCGATTGCATCGGACGTATTTTCTCCTCGACGATCATGTTTGGCGGACAACAATTTTGAGATCCAGCTCTTGTTAAAAATTAATAAACATGTTTTTGAATAAATTTATGTGGTTTTTATTTTATACTAGAGGCATGGCAGTCTTCCATGAATATGTTGAAATTCTGCTTTCTTTCGTTAAAATTTTAGTGTCTATTATATTTAAATTATTAGGTTTTTTGTGTAATAATTTTCAGAATTTAATACGAAAATATGAGAATTTCTATTAATAATTAATAGTTTGTAAAATCCTTAGAGACTTATCTCTCTCTTAGCCTTAAAATAACAATATAATTCTATAAAATTCTTTTATACCTAACACAAAGAAAAAGTTGTGTTGATGATAATAACTTTTAAAATTTCTTTAACATATATAGAGGATTTTTTTAATGCAATGTTTTAAATAGATATATCATGAATTTAATTAGTAATTGTTTTCATTATTTTATAATATGCATATCATATGTGATGTTTTCAATTAAAACAATTATACGATATTACATGGTTCACACGGGTCATTCGTCATAAATCACTAATTTGGTAAGTCATGAAAAAAGGCCTTTATACTCATTAATTTTGATTTGTGCTCAAGAAACTAGAATGTTTGTACAACATGAAAGGGGTCTCAAAACGGGACTTTTTTTCCCGTTCAGACATCCATTTTATTATTATATTTTTAAAAACTTTTTTAGTTCTCATGATTTTTCTCATACTTTCAGAGCTCACTTTCCCAATTTATTTTTATCATAGAGGTATTAAAACTTAATTAGTTTCAGCAATACTTCAATAATTAGCAGTAGTTGCCAGTAGCGTATATATAGGTTTCTATTTCGGGGGGAGGGGGACGATTCGGTATTTTAAACTTTATTGTTCTAAAGTTAAAAGAAATGTTTCAAAATAGCTCCTTTTTAATAATTGCTTTACATTTTCGGAGGGGGCCCGCCTCCCCCTGCTCAAATACTCGCCTGGTAGTTGCTTCTTAGAGCAATAGTTTTTTTCTAATTAAAGGCGAAAAGGTGCCCGGGGTCTTTCGTGCGTCCACCAAATCTGCGGCGCTCAACGCTACAAGGAAACCACCTTTTAATAAACGCGTTCTTTGGACGCGAGAGACACCCGCTGAGGTCATTAATCACGCTGGACGCGAGTAGAAAACCAAGGCTTTAGATATCGATAGTTTTCTCTAATTAGGATATAAATATCCTTAAATATGAATGTAATGCAAATTGAATCTGTTAGCAAAATTTGTCTCCTAAAAGTAGCGAAAAAGTAGCGAAGTAGCGACTAGATTTCAAAAGTAGTGTAGCTAACTACATTTGTCAAAAAGTAGTTGTAGTTGTAGTTAACTACATTTTTCGAAAAGTAGCGGTAGTTGTAGCGCGCTACAAAAAAAAAGTAGTTTTTCCCACCACTGGCCGGAGGTGTTCTTTTAGCAATAAGAAACTTTTACCTGCTCCTATTTTTTTTTCGTTCTTATTTTTTAAGTGTGTGTGTGTGTGTTATTCTCTTATTTTTGCACATTGCTTTTTACTTGTGCAAGATGGCCGAGTTGAAGGAAACGTAAAACATCTATCATTTTTGGTAGCCGAGTGCAACACTCTACAAAAGTTTAATTATTCTATAGAAATTTTAATATTTTAAAAATTATTTTAAATTATTTTTATTTTCATTTATTTTATTGTATAGTAATAGTTTTAGTCGTACTGCTCTTAGGCAGAATTGCTCTCAACAACGAAAGAGTTTCTATGCCTAAGGAAATAATTTACCACAGCGGCAGTTTTGCGATTCTATGCGTATTTATTTTGAACTTTAAACTAATGTTATATGCGTAATAAGTAAATAAAAGAAAAGTAAAAACGTGTCGACCCTTTTTCCCCACCAAAACAAAAATCGATGAAAAATTTCCCTATACTTCTCTAGAAGGTTGATGAGTGAAAATGGATGTCAGTTCCATCCAGCTCTATAAAAAAATTATGAAAACTGCCCAATTGGTGATTTTTCATGGCTTTTATTTCATTGGTTTTTGACATTAGTACGACTAGCAGAACCATTTTGAGAGTGGAGGCGAAAGGTAAAACCTTATCTAATATACAAACATTTAGCTCCCTCTAAAAAAGTTACATTTACTCGTGGTAAAGAAATAAATAAATGTCTTCAACCTACGCTCCCAAACTCCTAGTTACAAAAATGTTAAACGTAACTCTATTATTATGTAGGTTTACTTTTGGTTTCGCCAATGCTTGACGATTGGTAGTCCACAGAGTGACATCGCGCTGGAGCAGTCGCGCTAGCTTGTTAAATTTGGGGGTGCTAGTAAATTGAGAGAACTGTTTGGGATCCCTTGCTGAATTTCCTGAGTAGTAAATTATTGAAAACACTTATAATTTTAATAGAGGGAAGGAAGTAAAAGGGAATTCTCAAGTACGTCCAAGCGAATCCCGGAGGATTAGGAATAAAATGGTTAATTTTGTGGAAAGGAAATTGGCAAAATATCCACAGAACATGATCCCTAGACATGTAATGTTTGATTATTTACTGACAAATTAAATCTTAAAAAAGTTATTGCATCTCAATCGGATGAGTTAATATGTGAAGAATAGGCACGGATGCCAGACGATTTTTTGCGAGACCAGACGAGACAAAAATTTTTTTTAACATTGCTATATAGGGATATTTTGAGAGGAGAAAACTTGTTTTGCTAGACGCATATTTTTCGTCCCGCGTCCATTCCTAATGAAAAATGTAATCATTACTTTTCTTTTTTAAATATATAAAATCTGAAATAATAAAATATCAAGTTACGTCTTGTATGGTTATCACAAACCGCGATTTGATTTACCGTGTTCAGTGACCTCACCTTTTCCATTATCGGATAAGTTAACTGTTGCCGCAGCGAGGAATGGCAACACGACCACCGTGAAACCATTGTAAACAAATTCTCAATTGTACCCAACGTTCTAAGAATAATGCACACATTAGGCTGCTTTCCATATAAGGGAAAATTATCCTACGAAATCACGTGCAGCAGTGAGTCATGCGTCCGAAGTCCAGACGTTAGACAACCACTGACCCACTCGACAAAACAAAACCCTCTCTCTCTCGCCGCAAAGATGGAGAAAGTTACCATCTCGTCATCGACCTTGCTTGCTGGGATGAATTCCAGGCCAGTCACCTCAAAGAAGCCATTTTATCTCCCCCCTTCTCTCTCTCTCCTTATAGCACGATCCGATGAGCATCTCTTGTCTCAGGGGGCGTATGCCGAATTAAACCGCGGTGGTGCAAAATATGCGTGTGTGGGCTGAGGGGGCGCCACAGGAAATCGCTCGTGTGTAACTGGCGTTTCCGAGTAATGAGAGTCTAGTGTTCAGGTGCGATTGAATGAAATGGGCCTACATTCGGTCTAGCGTTCATTATAATTCTTATTTTTTCGAAGAATCTAGTAGATGAAACAGTGTGTGGTCTTTCACAGAAGAACCAGTCAGTGCGCAAGGATTATTAGAGGTTTTTAACGCAGGGTTTACGCTTTCGGTTTGTCTGTTTACCAGTCCTTCCATGCTTTAAGGCTGTAGCTCGAAGAGAAAAAAAAACCTGTTTATGGTCTTGGAACACAAATTGAAATAAATGAATCGCACCAGGGTCTCAAAAAAAATTATGATAGTTCTTAATAAGCTGCATTACACACTGTAATAAACGAAATAACTGTGCCTTTTGTGAAACTTTCAGAAAAATTCTTAATCATGGAACTGCACTTCAAAATTTTTTCTGAGATTGACACGTTTTGCAAAATTTTCGATTTTTAAGAATTTTTTCTAAAAGTTTTATAACAGATACAGATTTGTCGTTCATTTCAGTATGTAGTACAGCTTGTAAAGAGACAGTCTCAAAATTTTGAAGTGCCTGACGTAACTAGATTGTTTGTACTTATGTACCAAAATCGCAAGATTTTTCCGAATTACACCGTTAAGTTCTCTAAATTTACATATGTTATTACTATCTACTCTAATGAAAATGGTGCATTATAGTTCTTTTACAGGAGCATCAAAAAGAATTCCAATACATTGCGCTCTATGGGCGGTTATTGTTTAAAAAATTTTCGAAATAATGCTCTCCGCCGAAAACAGTGTCTATACCATTTACAGTTCTACAAAAGCACTCAATTCAATACTTTACGTTCATGGCAGTTTATCCATTCAAGCACAATAAATATATAAGCATTTATAACGGTTTACTTGCATTTGAAGGATGGGAATAACTTTTAAAGTTCTTTTCAAAATTACATTAACAGTAATCTACAGCTTTTTTCGAGGTTATCTCCGAAATCTCGCCAACTTTAGCGCAGAAATCTGTTGAGTTGTATAATTAATTCTTTTGGTACGATTTATCGTCTTTTATTTTTCCCTTCTTCATAAAAGTGCCTTAATGACAACATGGCAATATAATCTTGTACTTTATTCTACGATCAAAAAGCTTGTTAAAATGTTGCCAAAAGAAAATTAATTGTTCGATTAAATAAATAAAAAAAGAAGAAAAATTAGTCGATGCATTACTAGTTACTGATTCTGGAGGTCAAATAAAGGT
This sequence comes from Cheiracanthium punctorium, assembly GCA_038373885.1. Taxonomy (NCBI): domain Eukaryota; kingdom Metazoa; phylum Arthropoda; class Arachnida; order Araneae; family Cheiracanthiidae; genus Cheiracanthium; species Cheiracanthium punctorium. The sequence goes on from JAWZYV010013292.1 coordinate 59,893, forward strand.
GAAAAAAATTTTAGTATATACACTAGAGATGAGTTCGGGCTCATTTTTTCAAGCCCGAGCCCGAAGACTTTTAATCCGAGCCCGAGCAATATTATTTAGGTCGGAGACCGAGCCCGCCCGAGCCCGATATTTCAGCTAAATAAAATTCAATAAAATTCCATAAAATTCAAAGAAGTAATTCTTTAATAGAATACAATAAATATTGCCGTTTGTGCAAATTAAAGACAAATATAGTTGCAAATTTTTAATGCACTTTCTAATTTTTTATATCCATGTTTATCAAATAGTGTCCGATCTCATGACTAACTAAGCAATATAACCCGACGTTCTGAAATACCACAAAAAGCTTCACGCATCTTCTAGGCGCCCGTGCCGCTATTTTTTTTATAAGTACTTTTATTTTCCATATGAATCACTTTTTTAAAATCTGTTTCAAGGAGTATGTTCAATAAAATAGAAATTTTCACGAGCCCGAGCCCGAACGCTATTGTGAATTACAGAGCCCGAGCCTGGTTCGGGCCCGGGCTCGGGCTCGGGCTTTCGGGCTCGGGCTGAGCCCGTCTCATCTCGAGGAATATACACATATATCCCTGCGTTGAATTCTTTTTCTGGCTACGGCCTTAGGTAGATGGCTGGGGAAAAAATGTTTTAGCAGCTCCTTTGTTACATTAGTTAACATCGTTATGAGGATGCGTTTAAGATAATTCCATAATATAAATAATACAGGGGCGTAGCCAGAAATTTCTCATGGGGGGGGGGTTACAACTACTACAACTTACATTATATGTATAGGTGAGTGTGATAATGTAGTGAAGTCTATACATTTTGTATGGCAAAAATTTCTCATGGGGGTTTTGACCCCCCTAACCCCCCCCCTTTGCTACGCCCCTGAATAGAATTATAATTGGTTAAACATGGGACTACTTTAAAGCTATCAGTGTCAGTCCCGAGAATCCTTAGAGTGTAGAGGCTCGCTGTTACCACCCCGCAATTTAGAACATCACTGTAAAGGGAGGAGAGGGGGGGGGCATTTCCGGATCCGCACTTCTCTCTGTTTTACCGGGGCCCCACCAGTGGCTGAGAGGCTCTGCTCTCGAAACTGGAAGACTGGAGATGCCAGGTTCACACCCCGGTCGCGCCTCTCGACCTACCCGTTCGTAGTTTTCTCCGAAACCTCGCGTAAATACAGGCTAGGATTCCTTGGAACGTCCCCCACGGATGGCATTCCCCCTATAGGCCTAGGATCCTAGTGCAGTCAGTGGGCCTTAATCCACAAACACACAATCTTTGACTTACCGCTAGGGCATATATGGGCAACCTCCGGCCCTCGGAACATATAAAAACACCATATCAAAACCCATGTAAACCATTTAAAATCCCATGTAAATCCCAATCATACGGCCCTCATCTTTCCAAAGGTTGTCCATGTCTGTGCTAAGGCATACGGACCGACAGATTTAACGTGCATATTCGACGCATGTACACGGAGGGGGGGGGGGGTCTTTCATTTGAACCCAGAGTTCGACACCCTTCCAATCGGGGCTACTACGGCGACCTTATTAGTTGCAGGGCCGTACCCAGAAAATAATTTCGGAGAGGGTCCGACATTTCGAGGTGAGGGGGGGGGGGTCGACTTATTGAATATCATCATATTATATATAAATATGCTCTCACACACATATAAATATATATGTAAAGTGAAAATTTCGGGGGGGGGGTGTCCGGACCCATAGGATCACCCCCTGGGTACGGCCTCGCTTAGTTGCTTGTATCCTATTTCGCACCGAATTTTCGCTCAAAGAACATCCGGGAATTCGCGGACCCTATTCTCCTGCCCGCGTACTTTTAATTCCCGAGACCATTTAAGAGAAATCTCTCAGCTCTTACCACTTCATTTCGCAAAGGCTCTCTCTCCTTCCGCCTGCAAGAAGACAGGCTTGCTTTGTTTGCCGAAAGCATGGTCGCAGCTTTATTTACGTGGGTGCTACGGGGTGCAAAATCCTCCCACGAACATTCCGACGCTGGCTTTTTCGGATATCGTAAGCAAGGAAAAATGTTGCTAACACCGATGTTTGTTTCGGTGCCGGGGTTCCGATTCGTAACTTCTTTTGATAGCAGAGCGTTCCATTTGGCAGGGACTTTTTTTATTCACTTTTTTATTTATTTATTTTTTTTAAAGCTATTTTTCTCTCGGGGTCAATATCTTGTGGTGTCATGAGACTGGAAGCTTTCCTTCAGTTTGGAGGTCTCTGCGTTTGCGAAAGCTAAATAATTGTTATAAATGCTTTCGTACTTTCTGTGAAAGTTCACTCTTCGCGGGCTAAAAACAAAATGTTGCCAGTGGCGGATAAAAAAAAATCTAGAGCCCCCCCCCTCCAAAAAATTATCTATATTTTTTTGTAAATTCATTTGAATTTACAAAACAAGTCAGTCTTCTCTAATGTAAATTTAGTATGTCTGTACGGGGAGGGGGCATGTGCCCCTGTGCTCCTTGTATCTGCCAGTGAATGTTGCCGAAAGGAATTCATTCACTGGATGATGTATAAAAATGTATTTTAAGGAGCCTGAAATATATCTTCATGCAGCAGTAGCGTATATAGGTTTCCAATTTGGGTGGGGGATGTATCCGGTATTTTAAACGTTATTGTTGTCAATATAGATGTTTTAAAGTAGCTGTTTTTTATTGCTTTACATAAGAAAGGGGCCAGTGTCCCTTCACCCCCCTCCTTCTTAAATACGCCACTGTCACGTACAATAAAAGCAAAATGTTACGCTAAAGGGTCCAATTCATATCTATAAAGAAAAAGCTCATTGATCGATACACATGGACAATGAAGCAACTTGCTATTCTGAAGCAACGTCTTCTTTTTTTTTTCTTTGAAAAGGGGGGAAGTGAAGGCCCCTAGCCCTCTCTAGGTCACTTGAAATTCGTTACATTGAGATTTTATTATAATTATTTTGATGGGTTATTTAAGTTTATACGTAAAATTTAACTGTTAATATCTGCTGCCGCTGTCCATTCCATACATGGCGCCGTTCAACTACGCCAATTTTAAGGTCCTTATACGGTTGATCTGCTTGATCAAACTTTTTTTTTTTTTTTTTTTTTTTTTTTTTTTGGCTGAAGAATAAATCAATAGGCCCTTTAGCGCCGTTTATCTGTCATTACTTTATACATTTGCTTATAAATATACCCTCGCTCCCCCCCCCTTTCGAAAAACCTATCATCAAAATCAAAACAATGTTAGCGAAAACGACTTTCGCGCTCTAAATATGGCCGCCTCTAAATATCATTTTTCGGGTTACAATACCCACGCCGGGTGATATGTAGGCTAGTAGAGAATCTATATATTTTCCCCACGCTCCTGTTGCAAAAAAAGAGTCAGCGGCCTAGGAGGCGCACATTACTAAGTTGGCGGCTGGCAGCATCGCGGGTGTTACTGGAGTAGGCTGAAGACTGCTCAACTCACGCCTTCTGTCACGTCTACGCATAGACCTTTTTACCCATGCATACTATGGAGAGTTCGTGTTTTGAGAGAAAAGTCAGTTCTATGGCTGTCTTGTCATTGAGTTTTATTGAGTGGAAGCAATGGTGTGGAGGTAGGCTTCGTGGGGTTATTTTACACCCATATATTTATGAGAGGAGAAATGTGCAGGCTTTAACCTTAACTAAGTTTTATTGCATGTCTGGAATTCGAATTAACAACAACAACAAAAAAATGTGTTATTATTTATTTTAAATTTCCTTTTTAAGTCGCGTAGCACGCAGGGCCTGATTATCAAATATGGTGGGCTCAATGCCTTATCAAGGGTGGTAAAGCAGGTAGGGCACGCGCCATGGGCGGCACTTAAAGAGGGCGCAGATTTCCATTTCGAGATTGGCGCAATAAAAGAAGCATTTAAACTTCGCTCAAATCGTTGCGACAGCGATTCTCCTTTCTATACCCATCGTTGCTTCCCGGTATACAGGGACGTATCCAGAAAAAGAATTCGTAGGGAATCCAAACCAAAAGAAAAAGGCAGAATTTTTCACAGAAAGGCGTCCTTATTATTATTTTGTTCACAAAAACTGAAATTTCGGAGGGGGTCCGGACCCCCTGGACCCCCCCCCCTCCTGGGTACTTCCTTGCCGGTATGGGTCTTTGAATTCTGTTGTGGGCCAGCATTTGCTCTCCAAGTGAAGCTGCAGCAGAAGCATTCGGAGACTCATGCCGGGAAGCAACGATGACTACGGGGGGGGGAAGAAGCGCTTCTCTCGCATCCTTGCAATGATAGAAACGAACAGGTTATGTCAATAAGACACTATTAATAAGAGTTTTTGGTAAGTGACTTATACAATATTAAAGTTTATCTCAAGTCATTTGAAATTAAAATATTTTTTAATAAAATGTTTTAAAAAATATTTATTTTTTTATTTTTTAAGAAGATAAATATTTAAAAGGCTACAAAATTTCTTAATACACAATTTTTGAAAAATGCAAAATATTTTGGGCTCCAGGCAAGTACCCCGGTTGCTTAGAAGGTGGTAGCATAAAGTTTCACTTGATCAACCCTCGAAGTTATAGTCGAAGTCGATTTAGCTCTCTAGTATATTTCTTAATAACTGTGCCTTTTAAAAATACTATTCAGCCATATTTATAAAGGAACAAGAAAAATAAATCATGCCAAACGCATCGATTGTAATTCACTTTCCAACTCACTAACGCGCGCGCGCGTACACACACATTCACACTCATCCCAAGCAGATAGCCCTTGCGTAGCTTTGCCTTAACACAACACAATACACTATATCGGTTAATTAGAATGCGAATACTGAATTTTCAAAATTCCCATTAAATTCATCATACCCTAATTTTTCCATATTAGATATTTTTTTATTTCTCGCCAAATAATGAAAATATCACCAAGCTGAATTAATTTTTAAAAAGATTTTTTCCACACCATATTTGACGATTTATCCCAAAATCACCGATACCTGCTGCTTTTGGCGCAACTTGTGAAAGAGCACGCAGTCGTCGTCGGACCATTAGCCAATATTACATTGTAGGATAGTATTGTTCTTCAAATGGATGCCTGTCTCTAAACTGCCATTGAACACAATGTATTGGAATTATTTTGAATGCTCCTGTAGAAGAACTATTAATGATCCAGGCATTATTTTCGATGGAGAGCTTTATTTTGTTAATACTTAATAACATGCATGAACATTGATTCATTTCAAGCAGCTAAATATCTCTAAAATACACTTTAAGAATGCTAAAGCAGCTAAAATACACTTTAAGAATGTCTGCCCATAGAGCGTAATGTATTGGAAATCTTTCAAGCTCTCTGTAGAAGAACTGTAAATGCTACATATTACCAATCGGGGGTCGATACAGACGAAAACTGGCTCCGTTTTGCCTCCCCTACACAAAATTACAATCGATTAAAACGCCCCACTCACAAAAAAGCAATCGATTTAAAACGGCCCCTTCACAAAATTACAATCAATGAAAACGGCACTTCATTGACATTTTACCTACATTTTAATCTCTTTTATCAATTAACAAAAAATGTAACTTTATTAAAAATTGGCATGAAAATTCACAAAAATAAGTTTAGAAATTCACAATTACGCACTGAAATTCACAAAAATAAACAATTTTTACAAAAATGGAAACATGGAAAAAAATTCCTGGATCCACTCCTGCCAATTTCAATAGAGTACATGGTACAGTGCATGGAAATAACGCATATAAATTTTGTATTCATCGACGCATATTTACGGGAGTTAGAGCACAGACGGACAGACAAACCGAAATCATAAGCACTTTTCAACCATGTTGGAAAGTGTTAAAAAAATGAAGTCTCATTCATATGCTCATATGCTTCATATGTTCTCAGGTTTAATAGTATATGTATGTATATACTATTAACCCTCTCGTCACGGAATTATGAAAAATCAGAGAAAAAGCATTTAATGCATCTGAAATACTATTATAAATCATGCAAAAATATTTTTTTCTAATGTCGGTTAATATTAGATTTTTCTAATATTAATTTCTGCATTTTCGAAGCATTTTGTTACGCTAAAATTAATTTAAAAGGATACACATATTAGGTAAAGGTTGAGGAATAAGAAAAAAAACTATACTTACCTTAAAAAGAAAAAAAAAAGCAAAAAAGCAGCGTAAATATTTTCTTAATTTTTCTCCTGAAACAATGAAGCGAAAACTGTAAAAAATGGTCTAAATGGACTAGTACTGCAATCTATAGGCACGATTTATGCATCTAGTTAAGAGCGTCATATACTTTGTACACGAATTAATGATATTGATATCACTGAAAGAAAAAAAATACTAAATTCAATTGTTTTCTCTCTAAATATTGCTATTTGAAGTAGGAGCCTCCTATGAGGTTCAGGGTGACGAGAGGGTTAAACCTGAGAAACTCTGAAATTAAATTATGCAAAATTGAAAGAAATGCAGAAATATTCATAGAAAAAGGAGATTCTCATTTACGATTTAACACGCATGCACCAGTGTATCGCACTACACAGATTACTGTATATATAAATATTAAATTCATTTGGCAAGTAAAATAACCTTGCCAAATGTCTTGTAAAATGTGTCATTATTGTCTGAAGCAGGGGGTGAAAATTAACATGGAAGCAATATAGATTACGTAAACTGTGTTATTTATTTTTTAAATTAATCCTTATTATTAATAATGATAAACTATAATTTATGATTATTAATAATAATGTTTTCAATTTGCACAGGCAGTACAAAAATAAATAAATAAATCGCCATTCTAAATTTTAAAAAAGTTCATCTCCATAAGACAAACATGTAATCTCAGAACTTTGGAAAACGAAACTGAGTTTCTGCGCATGACTGGAGAGTGAAACCAATATTTTTTACCCAGAACCATTTTCCAGACTGAGTCACACTTCGAATATTTGGTTTACTCCTACGCTCTCACAAATTGAACGCACAAGAATTTTTACAACCGAGGAATGGCGGAGGGGGAGGGAAACGGTAGAGTAGAAGGATCGACATTCCATTAGTGACAACTTGAGAATTCGAAAGAACGCCGTACCTTTGTTGTAGCTGGACGATATTTGGGACACAGAAAGGTTAAGGGTTAATGCCTAGATTAAGCGAGACGTCAAGTGCTGAGCCGCTACGTTTTTGTTATTTTCCACGGCATTGTCTTTGATTTTTGTTTTCCTTCCGAAAAATTACTTCATTTTATTTTTTGATTTGTACAAAAGATTAATATGGCAATATCTATTTTATAAGAACGGAATATAAGTAATAAAAAAATAATGCAAATTTAGCCATGATTTTAACACTGCGAATGTTACTTGATTGTTTTTTTTCTATTGTTTGTTCTTAAATAGCTTTAATGCATTTTATCTACATTTAAAATAAAATCATATTGATTGACTACGACTTGTTAAAATTAAATAAATAAAATTATAAGGAATTCTCTTAAGATACTAATTTATCTGTTGAGGTATTTTTACCTTTTTTAAATATCTTCTTGTAAAAAAGTGAGTTTTCGTACTAGCTTAATTGTGTACATTTTTTTACGATCTCATTAGAATAATACTTAAAACTGAAAAAGAACATTTTTTTTTTTTTTTTTTTTTTGCCTTTAGGTATTCAAAAGCTGTTTTTTCTATTACTTATTATTACTCTTTTATAATTATATGCGACCTGTTTTTTATTCTACCCTTTGAAAATTTTATGTACTTAATAAAAGCAACTTAAACAAGTGGCAGAACTTTCTGTACAAATTTGAAGCACAAAAATTTAACTGCGACCGCAGCGCTGCACGGTTTCTGTTACCGCACCGGGACTCTGGAGTAGGAGCATGAAGTCATCGCCCCCCCCCCCGCCCCCTACACATTTTTTCTTTCATGTATTACGAATTATTTGATTATTTCGCTTTCATTCTTTAACAACTTTATCAGTCACTTTTTTTAAATGCAAGATCTAGTGCATACAATAAATATTCATGACACGATCTTGACATTTTAGCAATAATTTTTAAAGTACTGCGATAGGCAAGGCAACTGAAAATGCAAGGACATACTACACGCTGACATTTGGATTTGACATTTCCGCGAAAGACTTGCATCCTGGGAAGGGGTTTGGGGGGAAAACTTTCTTTTTAAATATTCATGAAATGGAACTTCATACTTGCTTCGTGTCGTGCTCTGTAGCAAAAAAAAAAAAAAAAAGCATGGTTTTAAAAAATTACATAAAATATTTTACTTATGTAATCGATGCTATTAAAGAACTTGGATGACTTACAGGGGACTTGCAAATGATAAAAAGAAAAAGAATTTTTTAGAAAACATAGGTTAGTATATAATTTTTCCATGGGAAAAAAGTGCTTTATATTAAAAAAAAAAGCTGGATTTTGAAACGGTTCTGGTTGCTAGGAGGCGTGTCTAGCATCGAACCTTCAAAACCCAAGAAATGCTGCTCGACATGTGATATGTTCCTGGGATTGACGTCACAACGACGTCAGCCGAAACGATTGACGTCACTAGGTCACATGACTCGCTGAGCTATTGCCAGCTGATCTTTTGGAAAGGTTGCGTTTTTGGCGAGAGTGATCACCAACTTTGGCAGGATTTATATTTTTTCCTTTTCTTTTTCTCCTCTCGTCTTTTATTTTTCTTTTCAGAACAAGAGATTGTTTCAAAGAGACTGTTGAAAGAAGATGGTTTTCTGAACTGTGTCGAAACTTTGAGAAGTTCGTTTCGTTGTCTTTCAGTCTAAGATAAAACATTTGTGTTATATGCATCTTTGCAAATAAATATTTAGAAGTCGTGTATTGATTTATCAGAAATATTTCACTTTTTTTAAAAAGCATTTTGGTAAGATTGTGGGAAATAATTTATTTAATGATAGTACAGTGCTGTCTTTTATTTCTTTTTCTTCCCTCTTCCTTATAATTTTTTTTTTCTTTTCGTGTTTCTCACAGATACAGTGAAATTTTTTACATAGACCCATTCTTTAGAACGACCCTTACCGACAGCTTGAAACAGGCACGAATCAAGAAGGCGGGGGGGGGGGGGGGGGTTGATGGGCTGCAGTCCCCTCCCCCGAAATCTGACCTTTAGCTTACAATTGGATATTTCGCTTGGGATTGAATAAATCCTGGCCACGCCACTGGCTTGAAAGGATTAATTATGGTGATTGATGTTTTAAAATTTTCGAATAAAGATTTTTTTTTCGAATAAATTAAAATATTTTAACTATACTTTTAAGTCTGATCCGCTAATAAAATAAGAAGCGAAGTTTGTGTAAGGGTTGTTTGTTATATGCATCTACTCATTATTTATTCATAGCCGTATAAAAATTTGAGGAAGAATATTTTATTGAGATATTTAATAAAATTAGCAGCACACACAGGATTCTAATTACGAGGGAAGGGCTGTAGCAGATAAAATATTTACAGAAGGAGAGGGAAATATTTATTTGATACCAAAAATGTTTTTTAGATGAAGTTTCTTCCAAAATAATTTTAATGTACTTTAGTTCTTTAATTTTTCTGTCAATCCTCTATTGTTAAGATCCCCGCCTCACATTTAAAATTTACATGATTTTTATTGATATTTTTTTTAAGCTCTATTTAAAAAAAAAAAATTACTAAAGAGAGTTTTTCTGGCACGGTTAAGCTCGAACTTGTAGAACACTTATTGTGAGAACCTTATCAATTCTTAATTCTTTCAGAAATTTCGCGTTAATTGTTTTAGATCTTAATAAAAATAGTTTTCCCGTCTCAAGGATTTTCTTCGGCTGCATTCTTTTTCAGACAATCTAAAAATGAGGGCAAAGACAAAACTTTTCCCTGAATTCACCCTCTCTTTTTTTTTTTCACCAATCGATAAAAGCTGAAAAGGAACAAACTACTCTTGACAGATCGTTAATTTCGATACATTTCTCTTTTGAAACGTACCAGAAACTAGGCGTTCAGTTCAAATCGGTTATAAGGGTGGGATCATGGGTAAGAGGAATTTTTGTGTGGGCGGCATCCTGAGTTATATTTTTATTACGGTGGTTGATTTTTTTTTTTCTTTCATTCTTGCTTGGTTTGCCTTTTGGCGGTTTTCCGCCGAAAAATGTTTGTGACGTTACGGGGTTATAGGATGTTCTGATGCAGAGGTTGATTAGAGCTTCATGATAAATTAATTGCGGAATTCTGGGATTCCAGCAGTGTTTCACGTATTCCTTTTTATTAGCGTAGAGGAATTTCTAGATTTAATCAGCTGAATTGCGGGATGAGTGCACGTCGGAAGTGGTAGCTCCTAGTCTGTTGAAGGACTAAAATTCGTTTTTAATGAAATCATCCATATGGATGAAAGTTATTTCTAGGAAAATACTGCTAATAAAACTTTTAAGAAGAAAGATTGTGTAAATTTATGAAGAAAAGTAATGAGTTCTCGCGTAGGTTTTTTTTTTTTTTTTTTCATTCCATTAATTTGGAAAAATTAATAGAAAATTCACTAGTAATTAATTTTCACCGTAGGAAAATTCACTCATTTTCATGCATCCGTACCAATTAATTGCAGGTTTACCATTTTTTTACTTTCGAAGTTTTAAAGCTATTTAATTTTAGTTTGTTTAATTTTTAGGTTAACTATTTTTTGTTTATAGTACATTTTTATTATTCTCGAATGTGTAATGCAAACTTCTTCAAATTGACATAATGTTATACTGCCGTGCTTTATAAGCAAAGTAAATAAATGTTTATGCATGTACATTTCAAATCATTTTTCTTTCCTACTTATATATTTTCTCCTTGGTCTCTGATTAGGTGGCTTCGAAAATCATTTTATCCTTTAACTTAATTTAAAAATTCAATTATTATTTTTTTTACGAACCTAAAACAACTCGATAGATAACTTTATTTACCTTAAAATTACTGTGCCAACTTGTTCCTCCTTATAAGATACAAAATCGTGGAACAGAAGTAAGCAGTGTGCAAAGTTGCATATCATGTAAACTTAAAGAATTGGGAAGTTTCTGGATTTCTGATCTTCTGACACTGCTCTGCAGTATATGTTGAGCACTTCTATCAGTTGGTTGAAAGTGTTGTATGACATGGAACAAGCATTTCTGTTAACATAAATTATTTTTAGTTTAATGAAAATATGGCAATACTAATTCAGCTATCGATTTTGAGTGTTGTCGATTTAATGGTCAAATTGTTGTTGCACAATGTCAGAATTTCGGGGCTGTGCATCATGCTGGGCAGCGCACTAGTTAGCCTAATGTGACTCAAACATTTGGAAGAAGTCAAATTGGTGAGAGTAATGGACATTCTCATGTAACATATTCTATTAATTATTTTTTTCAAATAAATAACTTTTAACTGCATTAATTTTAAAATTAAATGTTTTGCTATTAAAAATTTGGGCTTTGTTTGCATGGGAGCTCACAAAAACCTAGTTCCTATATTATTTTTCCCCCAGTGAATTTTTCATTAAATTTAATTATCAGCATAACTGCTTATATTTGTATAATTTTGTTACATTGGTTATAATTACAGAGATAAGCAAAAATTTACTTAATTTTACCATAAATTATTGTAACGCTAATCATTGTAATTATAATTAGCGTTAATTAATTAGTAATTTATAGTAACTAATGCTATAGTTTATGATATAATTAAATTAGGGCTCCTGTACTTTTTTTTCTATTTTTGACCTAAATTAAGTCCTGTTAAAAATCAATAATATTGGTAGGAAAATTTTTGACATCATTCATTTTATCGTTATTCATTGTTTTATTTCTTGAATATATACCAACGCTATATTATTGCACTCTGTGACAAATCCTTTCAGCAGTGGTGTCCAGTCATAATTTCGATTCTTTCGATTTCTTTTAAGTTTTTCGCTACAATAGGCCGCAAAGACAATAGGATCCTAACGGGCGACGAGACTCGTCCTTGGACGAAAAAGAAAAGAAAAACTTATATTTCCTGAAATTCTTTTGCCATCGGTCAGGGACAGGCAGATAGCATTGGGATTGTTTAGTTGGAAAATCAGAGTCCTATTCCAAGGCAATAAAGGATCCTCGTGCATTGTAGATGCACGTAAAATCTGTAGGGCTGCACATCAAACTAGTCGTATTTTCGGTGATATTAAATTGATTATTCGATTGATAATAATAATTAATTGAGAGAGCGTGTTAATTAATCCTTTATTATTTTAACATATTCGCTGCCTCTCACGAATGCAAGCTAAATTGCATCTTTCAGTTTTTTGAATAAGTAATTAATTTTTCGAAAAAAAAAGTAGTTTGAAAAGATATGTGATTTCCTTTTAAATTCACGACATGAATGGTTTATTATAAAAAACTGTGTTTTATATGAGAAACTGACATAAGGAAATGTTCTCTAATACTTTTCGATCCGGCAATGAACATGTTAAAATGGATTTTACTTATACCATTTGTGAAAAAATTTTAAATAAATATCTGTAAAATATTCAAGTAACACCGTTATTTAGGTGAGCTTGCATAATTATAACTCAAAATCAACTTACTAGGTTAAAAAATGCACTCTTGTGCTGGAATTTAATTTAGTAGTAATTTCTGATCTTATTGAAAGCAAATAACTGTTTGAACTATCTGCCTTGGAATTTTACCATTTGGGTTTCTTTTTTGCGCCCTAGCTGGGCAGTGACGTCATTTAATGTCGACCTCTGATATTAAAATACGCAGACGCAGAAGTTTGCGTTCTGACGTCAGAGGACTATGCCTGTGGTAGGAACAAGAGCGTAAACAATCCACTTGTTAATTGTTTGTAAACATTTTATGATTTGATCCCGAAATAAAATTATCGAACCTATTCACATGTATTGCAGAATGCAATTAATTATGTTCGAAAAGTTTAAAGATTAAAATGAAATGAAACTTTTAGTATTTTTTGAAGACAGTACTGATTTTAAATGTGTATTGTTTAAACAAAACTAAGTAAATATTCATATTTCACTGTAGTAATAACTCCTTTATTTTCTACACTTAGACATTCACACTGTTTGCTACATTTTTCATTTAAAGGCTGTTTGTTAATCCCAGAAAATCGAAATAAATGAATAAATAGAATAAAATTAAATTAAAAAGTTCATAATTGATTTTTGAAAGATAATTTAGTTGCCATTTGCTCCTTTCGTTGCAAAGAAACTACGGCAGAGATTCCCCATCTAAGCCCATCGTCGCTTCTGACTATAATAAACTAATTTCCTTGTTGTGTTAGTCTCAAACAGGACAATTATTCGTTATGCAATTGTGTATACGTAAATGCAGTTAATTCGTTATGCAGTTGTGCACGCATCATGTTGCATGGTGTTTCATGATCGATGCGTTTCGGCATGACTTATCTTTCTTGTTTAATTATAACCTACCACAGCTATTACAGAACTTCGCAAATCCAGACTTCGAAATTCCGAATCATTCCAGTAATGAGGACGAAATTCGACCTTAAAATGATAACAGATGTGCAACACACAGAAATTTAAAGAACTGACTTTATTAGATTTAAGTCTTTCTGTGGTGTATAAATTTTCAAATCTCCAGTAAATATGTTTATTTTTAATTTTTATATGACAAAGGTCTGTCTTTTTTTTTTTTTTTTTTGACAACTTTACCTGATTATTACGACTTCTTATTATAATTCATGTTACAGGATTTTCAATCCAGAATCAGTAAAATCCCAGTGATTACGGGTATGAGGTGGTTCTTCTGTATGAAATGATATTGAAATTCTCATAATTATACTACTCTCCATAAGTTTCACCACATCCACTTTTTTTTTTTTCCTTTCTTATGGATGCTCATTTTTTAAGTAATTTTTGTTGACTGTTAAAAGGGGTATAACTTAGTGTTCTTTTCATACTGGTTTAGTTTCCTATGCGGGATATGCGTTACCTTTATCATTCTTTGTGCATTTTTCAGATAATTCATCAAGCTGCATAAGGGTACCCTGGTATTTCATGGGACTGCGCAGTAGCCCGCATAACTTTTTTTAGCTGCGCATGACGCGGGAAATAGAAGGCCTTGGGAAATTTTAGATTGTACCTACGTTCATAATAGCTGAACATGCTGGTTTAGATATTTCAGATTTTCCTGACTTTTTAAGTCGTCAGAATTATAAAAACCTTCTTTTAATGTCTCTGTTCTTTCTTTTTTAATATAAATACATGTATAAATTACTATTCAAGTAAGCTGAACATTTTTAGCTAAACTCCATGTAAATGAATAGGGCTAAATCAAGTAATATTAATTAAATAAGTTTTTTAATTACTAAATGCTGATATTTTTAATTTAAAAGATTTGTCAGTATTGGGGGAAGTGTTTTATTTTTCTTAATCTTTCTCGAATAGTTGCAGTTGGTTTGTTTAAAAGCCAACGATGGGGATAATTAATTTTAAAATTTCATTGCTCAGATGATCATTAAATTTTCAAATGTAAAAATTTTAGTTTGCATATTATTTTTTAAATATATATGTTTAATAATTTTGTGTGTGTGTATGTTTGTGTTAACTTCTCTTTTAACTACTAAGCGAAAAACAAAATTATAATTTACTAATATTTGAACTTTCAAACTGTAAAGTAATTCAAGTGTTTTTGATAATACTGTACATTTTTCTTACCTACTTATTTTCCTGTAGGGAAAAAAAAAAAAAAAAAAAAAAAAAAGGTTTGAGTTCATTTTGCGTATGTGGTTTGAACGATGGGCAATGAAAAATATTGTATTTGCATAAAAAATTAATACGGATTTGTGTGGACATAAATGCCAATCTTTTTTCATAATCCCCCCCCCCCGCCTCTCCTTTTATTTTTCTTTAAAAAGAGAGAGAGGTAGGGGTAAAATTGGTATGTGGGATGTGGACGTTCGATTGAAAGAATATTACGGTATTGAAGGTATCTATATAAATAAAATTAGACTTTTGTATGTACATTTCTTGGAATTCAAAAATTTTGTGATTTCTATCCATTTCAAGCACCTGGGAATCCGGTGCGACCCTCAAAAAAAGTTTGTCTGTCTGTCGTTCTGTCATTCTGTCCGTGACGCTTTTTTTTGTTTAAGCATCACGTAAAAACGACTGAAGCGAATGATATGATATTTGGTGTCATGATAGGTGGTCACTCAACTTAAAAACATAGGCGTCGATTTAAAAAAAAAAAAATCTTGATTAGATTTTGAGATTTTCCGAAAATCGTTTCAAACTACGTAAATTCGTGTTCTAGCATCACCTAAAAACGACTGAAGTGATTGAAATGAAATTTGCTATCATGATTGGTGGTCACTCAACTTAAAACATAGGCGTCAAATTTAAAAAAAATCCTGATTAGATTTTCAAATTTTGTGAAAATCGTTCCAAACTCCTTCAAATTCTGTTCGAGCATCACGTAAAAACGACTGAAGGGTATGAAATGAAATTTGGTATCATGTGATAGGTGGTCACTCAACTTCAAACATTGTCGTCGAATTTTAAAAAAATCTTGATTAGATTTTGAGATTTTGCGAAAATTGTTTCAAACTGCATAATTTTGTGTTCGCACATCACGTAATAACTGCAAAGGTGAAAAAATGGTGTTTGGTGAAATGATAGGTGATCACTCACCTTAAACTATAAGCATCTTAAAAAAATCGGTCAGATTTCGAGATTTTGCAAACATCGTTTCAAACTGCGTAAATTTGTGTTCGACCATCAAGTAAAAACGACTGAAGCGATTGAAATGAAATTTGGTATCATGATAGGTGGTAATTTAACTTGAAACATTGGCGTCGAATTTTTTAAAAAAATCTTGATTAGATTTTAAGATTTTCCGAAAATCGTTTCAAACTGCGTAAATTTGTGTTCTCGCGTCACGTAATAACTGCAAAGGTGAAAAAATGATATTTGGTGAAATGATAGGTGGTCACTCACTTTAAACTATAAGCATCTTAAAAAAAAAAAAAAAAAAAAAAAAAAAAATCAGATTTGGGGATTTTGCGAAAATCGTTTCAAACTGAGTGAATTTTTGTTCACGCATTACGTAATAACGACTAAAGCAAATGATATGAAATTTTGTTACGTAATGGGTTGTTGTTCAACATAAACTATACGTGTCCAATTTTTTAAACATTTTTATTAGATTTTGAGATTTTGTGAAAATTCTCTCAAAACGCGGTTATATTTCTTCAAGCATCGCGTAATAACGACTAATACGATATTTGGTGATATGATAGGTAGTTCCTAATCTTAATTTATAGGTGTTGAATTTTTAAAATATTTTGATTATATTTTGAGATTTTGTGAAAATCGTTTTAAAATGCTGAAATTTTTGTTCCATCATCACGAAATAAAGATTGCAGGGAATGAAACGAAATTTGGTGACATGATAGGTTGCCACTCAACTTAAATTCTAGGCTTCCAATTTTTCAAAAATGTTGCTGTTTTTTGTTTTTTTTTTTAATTCTCAACATTTTAATGAATGAAGAAAAAATATTTAAAGCAGAAAATAACTAGTTCTGGGAAAGGATGTCTTAAGAAAACAAACTGTGTCATAAGTTAACAGGTAGGTTATTCATAAAACAAACTGTAATCAATTTAAGCTTATTTTCAGTTTTTAAAAACTTAAAAAAAAAATCGAAATAATTCTGGAAGGTTTTTTAATATATAATTTGTTTGAGTGCTTCTGGCAAAAGGATGTTAATTATTTTTATTATTTTAATTATTTTAAGCTGATTAAAAACATTTGATAGTTGAAATAAAATATTAATGCGTTTTTCATTTTCAAAAGATTAAAGCAAGGTTTAAGAAAGAAAAAATTTTTAAAGAGACTTTTTTAAGTATGTTACAAAAAATTAAAAATAAAGCTTTATGAAAAATAAATTATTTAAAATATGTTAAACTGTATTCCATACCTTTAGACAATTCTGTGAGTTGAAAAAAATATATATTTATTTTATACCTGCTAAAAAACTTACATGTAGTAATTATTTTTATTTATTTTAAAGAATAGTGCATTTTAAAAATCTTATATTAACTTTTCATGAACGAGCAAACATTAAATTAGAAGTGAAAGAGGAAGAACAAATATATTTCAGTGATTTGATATGGTGTTGTACAAAATTTGCATGACTATGCCATTTATTCTAGCAATCTTCTTTGATGCAATTCCAAATAATGTCTAACAGTAATAAAGGTATATATTCAGTAACTTTAAAAATCTTTACTTGGTAATCATTCAATAATTATTGCAAACAA
Organism: Cheiracanthium punctorium; assembly: GCA_038373885.1. Taxonomy (NCBI): domain Eukaryota; kingdom Metazoa; phylum Arthropoda; class Arachnida; order Araneae; family Cheiracanthiidae; genus Cheiracanthium; species Cheiracanthium punctorium. The sequence continues at coordinate 77,156 of JAWZYV010013292.1, forward strand.
AAGAATTTAAATAAAATTATGATTTATATTATTACATTTTATACATCCTGCACTGCAGAAATTTTATTATTTTTATTACATGCTAAACACATCTATACTAATCCACTTACACTGACAGTCCTTTTCTGTTTAAAAGTTTCTACCAATATAGGTGAAATATCATATATGAATGTGATCCAGTAATTGTGGTCCAGTAGTGATAGTGTGATAAAATTGAGGAACAAAAATTAACAGTCCCTCTGCCTTCCCCTACTACCTAATAAATCATGTCTGGCTAGAAATTTCTGAAACCTTCTTCAATAAATGTACTATTCTTATAAATAATAAACATCTACATCACGTATTTTTGAGGGGAAAAAAATTAAACAGAAAATTCAAAATTGCTTAAATTAAAACTTCTTTTTTTTTTTTTTAAATCAAAAACTTCTAGTTATGTACAGATTTAATTCACATATTTATGTTATGTTTAGAGCAAAATATTATCAACAAATCATTTTTCCTATTTCGCTTATACTTACTTCTACAGGATATTTTCTCCAAAAGAAGAGGGGGGGGGGAAACTAAAGACAAATTGGAAAAAAATCTAACTATGCATTGTAAGTCAGAACACATATTACAACTCTACATATTAAATTTTCGGAGATCAGATAGTTTCAAACCAGTTTCAAGATATGTTAACTACCTGTACATTCTTGTGGAACCCCAAAGTGCCCTTTCTGAGAACAGGGTGCCCTTTTTGAAATTTCCCCCCATGCGACCCTTTTTTCCAGAGTCAACACAGTGAAATCTTCAATTTTATGCTCCAAAATCATGTTAATTCTGATCCCAAATCTTAGTTTTCCTCGCAGAAGCTAATTTTTTTGTGCTCCCAAATAGAATTTTTCTGCTCCCAAATGGAATTTTTCTGCTCCCGAGGTGCTCCCAAATGAAATTTTTTCTGCTTCCGGGGTGCTCCCAAATCGAATGTTGGAGTTAACATCCCTGCTAGGCAGGTTCCACTGTATATGTATTCGCTGAGAACTCGGGCTTTCTTTAACCACTAGTAAGTAGCCTGATACTGGAATTTTATCACATGTTTATTTAATTTAAAAAATATCGTTGCTATGAGCATTTGTCTATACAACTGAAGGATGTCTTTTTTTTTTTTAAATGAAAATATATAAAGTTTTTTTTTTTTTAAACACATTTTACTCATTTTTGTAGAATCCTCCCCCCCCCCTCCTTTCGTTTTATATCTAAATTGCTTCTTTAAATTCGAAAATTTTCAATAAACTAGTTTAATTTTATTTCGATATAAAATAAATAAATAAGTTTTTGTAGGTCATCGCTCGAGATTTTTGCTCCCTAGGTTACGTAAAAATAACTTAACATATTTTACATGTAGTATATTTTCTAAACTTTAATTGCCGCTATTCATAACAATACCAGTAGTAAAGAGTAGATATAGATTTCTTACAACGCATAACATTTTTATATTAAGCGGACTGTACACTTTGTTTACTTAAAGTAAATATTTTCCATTGAAACAATTACAACGATTAGACTGTTAGATTTACTGTTAATACTCATCAAAATGCTTCATTACCGACCTTGGCCGCATACACCATTTATTTTGTATAATTTGGGGGGGGGTATGAAAATGCGCTAGTCTTCTGTCTCCAGCTTTTATTCTGGAACCGTTTCAAAGAATTTTCGTGCGTACGTATGTGCATGCCCGAAATATGATTAATTAAGACATTTTAAAATAGCTTATGATATTCGGTTGCAGTTGCATAATTTCGTCATAAATTGTGATAACGATCTCAGCTTGAACCTCTATAGTTTCAGATCTCGTATTGCATTTTATTCCAAGACATTTATCATTAAAAATAGTTTGCCAGATCTCATAGATTCCACGAAAATATCCAGTTTCACCCGATTATTCCGATGATATTGGGATTTAATTCTACACTAGACATTTATCGAGTGATAGGGGAAAGCACTAATTAAGTCAAAAGCATACTTCTTTTTAAAAAGAAGTTTGTTTTTCTAAAAGAAAATATTAGAATTTGTTCTACCAAAACTAGTTTGATATGACACATAATTATGTAGTACGTTACTGTTTATTTTATAAATACGCATTATGTAAATCTGTAGCGGAAAAATTACTGGGGTTTGCCTGTGGATTGTTATTTGCGTTTTAGAAGACTGGATATTTTTCAGAATGGATTTAAAGCGCCGGCCGACCAACAGCCGAGTAAGCATTTGGCAGGAAGATAATTGAAGTATGCAGGTCCAGAGCTCGGGCCTTTTGCGCAGCTCTTGATCTAATGGTCTGCAATTTTAGGTGTCTTTTTCAAGATGTAACCTGAATGAATACGTGTTAGAACTCCTTAAGAAGTCATTCGCCCCAGGCATACTCCCTTTATAAGATAGCCTTCGTGTAGCTTTGGCAATGCATTTCGAATTAATCTGATTATTGTCACATTCTGAACCACTAATGAGATAATTAAAATAAATAAAATCTATATGCATTTGGAGACATGATAGATCTGTGCTCAGTTTACGCAATGCCGGCGCGATTATTTTTTATGCGGAGAAAATGGGAAATTTTCCCCCCGTGAACTGCATAATGCTTTCCAACAATGAATTGTTAGTGTATGTGGGAATGAGTAGATGTATGTTAACGTGCTGTTGTTTGTTCGTTTTGGTGAAACGATCTATGCATTTCATCGGTCACGTGATCCTGGAGTTCTCGGCTGCGATTTCGGTCCATTTCATTCACGGGAAATCCGGCATGAATGAATCGGGTTTTACTACTAAACATTCTATGAATGAAGCACTTAGGGAGAGGCGCGGCTTGGTGCGTCTGGCAGCAGTAAGTGTAAAAAAAAATAATAATAATAATAACAATGAAAAAAAAGTTGATATTTTTTCCCCCCATATTTTTTCTTTGCTTATTTTTCCATGCAAAGGTCTCATCCTCAGTTTCCGGCCTGCTGGATAATATTTATTGTACTGAGAACATATTTTTCCCCCCTCCTTCTTCCTCCGGTTGTGATTTTCTGAAAAAATAACATGCACGCAGCAGGGGAATGCGCAATGCATCAACTCGGGGATGCAACCACCTCTCAAGTTCGGAACGAATTCAGAGCATTGGCGGTGAAGGTGAAAATGGCCAAATTATTAATTTTTTTTAATCTCGCAGTACATTCGGAGGGGGGTGGGGTGGGGACAGTAGTAGTAATAATTCGTTTTCAAGCAGAACAAGCGTGCAGAAAAACAACGAAACAGTGAATTGTCCAACTCCTACCTGATCGAGCATAACATCTTTCATTTTTAGATACTTCAACTTTCGTAGCATAAACATTCGAAATATCAATTTGAATTTATCTTAATTTCCATAATAGTTTTTTTTTTTTCAAATGTGCGTTATTTTTCTCGGTTTCACTTTAAATACTTGAGGCGCAATTATGAAATATCACACACGAGAAAGAAGGACGAAGAAAATTAAAATTAGTCATATAAAGTCGATTACACAACAAATTCAATTCCATTTCCTCATAAACTTCTGAAAGAAAATATCCAAGGTTACAGCTTCTGTTGTATTGTCACTGATTTATATTACCAAACACTGGAAAAATTCACATTCTAAACTCCCTCCCACCTTTTCTGAGAATGCAATGGGAAAAGTGACCTTTGGTAATGTATAATGTTCACAGATATTTCTTTTTCTATTATTATTATTTTTATTTTAACCAGTTCGTGGGGTATTTTATTTTATTTTATCATTACTTTTGTAAGATTAAATTTCTCCTCAGTTTTCCAAGGTTAAAACTTTTGATTTCCTTAATTGCATTAAAAGTAATTGTAGAGTGACCACGTTTGCATATTTTTCTGTCCAAGTGTTTTGTTACTTAACAGCTAATCAAATTTTTAAAGGATTTAAAACTTGCTTACTTAAGCTTAGTTGCAAAACTTTTATTTTTCATTTTTACCATTACGAGCCCCCCCCCCCCCCTTGCAGTTTCCTCTTGTTGAAATTTCAAGACAAGAATTCGGAGATCAGCGAAACAGCTTTTGCACTTTATTTGAACTAACCTGCTCAAATCGGTGTTTTATTTTTATTTTGTCTTACAAATTACCCACTTGTACGTAATGTTCACCAAATTGTTTTGTAATCTTTCTGAATATGGTAAATTCATTTTTACCATTTTCAGTAATAATAGTCATAAACTCAATACACCTATTTTTACAAATCGCCTGTTCTAGTGGTGCACACTCTGTAACCGATTTAACGGTGAAAAAGTGCAGCCGTTGCTATCGATCCATTTAATTACTAACATGGCGGTCGATGGAATAGCCCATCTGGAGAGCTGAAGAAGTGTTTGACATAGCTGTATGGGCAGTCTATCCAGTCTTCTATATTGTCATATTGATGCGAAAAAAAGTTGTGTTTCTAATGGAGTAAACAAACAGTCAAACCCTATCAATTGCCGATTAGATAAGATGCCGAAATTATTACTCGTAGATGGCTGAAGTGTTGGGTTCTGGCCTACCATGTGTCTGCGATCTTACGGTCCGGAGTTTTCGGCGGTTTTCTCCAGATGTAACGTGAATACGTGTTAGAATACCTTAAAGTCCTGTAGCTAATTCATCCCTCCCCCCCATAAGGATATGGCCCTTGTAGAACACCATCAACATTTGACTTAACAGACTACCAACATATTTTCAAAAAAATTATGACATCTATTGTGTGTGTGTGTCTCCGTTTTAAAAATCAGTTAAAAAAATGTTCTTGCTATTTAACCCTGTTTCTTAACTCCGTAAGAAAAGATTCTTAATAGGAAATTTCTTAAGAAAAATTCCCTATTAAGCATTTAAAAGAGTTTTTCTGTGATTTCCACTGCATCAGCAGTTAAAAATTAAAGTGTATTTTTAAAAGAATTTTCATGGACCGAATCGGATTGTTATTTAATCATTTATTTCATCAGCTCAGTTTCCTCTTAGCCACCGAATAGAGAAAACAACATCGCCTCATTCTACGAGATCTACCTGGCTCTCCAAGCAATTTGGAACAGGTCCAGACATGAATACGTTGTGTTTGTGTGTGGGATTTACGCTTTGCCAGCACATTTTTCTACTGGCAATGAGTCATGTTTTACTATTCAATGAAGGGGGTGATGAAATCCCCCCCTTTTTTAAATGTGTCTATCTAGGCCCCGTTTTTTTATCTTTATTTTATGCTTTTAGAAGTGCGATTTTCATGACATTTACTTTTCTTTATTTTCTGCTTGCGAGTGCGTAAATCCGACAATTTTTCTTCAGACCTGTCTTTTCAAAGATGATTAAAATAAAGTACCGTCATTTCCGGCTGCTGATATCGTCTTTTCAAAGGGCAAAATCTGTTTTATGAATGGAACAGTACGACGGACGTCTAGACTGCTTCATACATTTTGCGAGAGTTGTCGCGTTGTTCATTTGCGCACTTAAAGAAATGCAAAAGTTAATTACATTTCTGATTCTTGCGTTGTAAATAGGTGTTCTAATGCACATTTTTAAGTATGGTCTGAAACTGTGCAATTCGGGTTTAGTGTGACAAATAAAGAAATTGCTTTTGGAAGGGTCTAATGAAAAAAAAAAAAAAAAAAAAAACTCATTTGACCTAAACATAATGTATACAATAAAGCAAAATTTTACCCTAAAGCAAAATAGCTCCCGACCTATCTCCTGGTGAATTCCTTCGAAAATCCGAAATCGGCCAACCCGATTTCGGATTTTCGGATTCTGGCCAACCCCTTGTATAGTCGCTGTCCTAGTACCTCCGTAAATTGGTAAGTCCGATTCCCGCCTCACCATGGCACAGTGGTTATGTCACTGGAAATGGTAGACGGGCGAAGTGTGAAGGTCTCAGGTTCGGGCCCTATCGCGCGTCCGTCGACCTAACCGTTCGGTGTTTTCCGTAGTTTTCTCCGAAACTTAATGTAAATACGGGTTAGGACCCCTTAGAAAGACCCCCGCGGAGGGTATCCCCCTTGTGTTGTTCTACTTACGAGGATTTTTAAGCGGGCTTCGAGCCAAGCTCACAAATCCGATATACGTATTCACAATGACAACAGCAAGTCCGAATCCCTTAGAAAGTGTCCAACTTACAGAGGTATATCCCTATATAATGGACACGTTCCGTTCCCCGGAAAACTGTCCAACTTAGGGATGTGTCCAAGTTATGGGGGGGGGGCTATCCAACTTGGGAGGTTCCACTGTACATTATTTTCGCGAACCACTTGTATAGTCGCTGTGTACTTCACGAACCCCTTTATAGACTTCGAGAAGGTGTTCTCCAATTTCTTCGGGATTCTGATTCTAGATGGGCCCAAACTTTCTTCTTTCTTCCTTGCGAAACCCTGACTGTTCTGATGCAATATCATTTTGGGCAGCAGCAAACAGCCTCTGCCTAAAATTCATGGTGTTAATCATGGACAAAGTCCTACACTGATCTTCAATGTTAGTTTTGTTGCATTAAATACCAGTATAATAAGATGAATCAGTTACCAGTGTTTTTATAAAATATCACTGTGGGAGGGAGGGAAGTTTGATCAGGGTCTCATTACCGCACAGGCAAACTAGACCTCGGCCTACGTCTACAAGTTTTAATCACTATGAAATAATTGAAATAGTTCCAGTCTTAAAAAGTTAGCATGAAGAACATTAATGGCGTAAATGAAAAGATCATCTTTTACTACACACGCCGCCACGCAAGAGTGTTTTTTGCGTTGTTTTGAGGGATAGGCATGTGGAGGTCCAAAGCATACCATCCAGTGGCGTAGCTAGGAGGGGGGTGGTCTGCCCCGGGTGTCACCCTCAAAGGGGTGAGATCCGATGGCTTGTGTAACAAAAATTCCAATAAAATATACTGTTTTATGAGATTTTGAAAATACCTGTTCTGACGTAAAGTGAGATAATTATCTTTCTGTCGCGACGATTCTGAAATTTGAAGCAAAAACGTATCGTCTAAATGTGCACCAGTGAACAAACGTTTTTTTTTTCAGTGGTATAAGAAGCTGTCCCGAAAGAATAGGTGGGAAAAAAAAATCACGTAAAACGGGGGGGGGGGACTACTTATATTAGCCTCGGGTGTCCGCCACTGATTTTACCATGGAGCAGTCATTGGCATGCTGCCATTTGAGGCATAATTTCTGTGCACTTAAAATTTATAGCCATAACCCCTCATACTTTAGGCACTCTTATCATTTCGAGACTCGCCTATCCAAACTACTTCAATTTCATTCCTCAAGACCAGGGCCGGATCTTGGGGTGTGCAAGTCGGGGCTCCTGCCCCCAGCGCTGCTAGCAGAGGGGCGCCAAATCGTCTCTGAGACAAAGAAAACGTGACAAAAAATAGGATATAGGTAGGGTTGCCAGGTCGCCAAATCAAATAGCCGGACAGACCAGCTAGTTTGGCCGAACATTTTTGTAAAAAGGCCGGACAGCCTACAATATTGAGAATTTTGTCTTAGTATTAATAGGTACAACAAAAAAATTGTACGTGAAATCAAGCTTTTTTGATTATTACCATGAATCTTGTTAAATTCTAATGAAATATAAATAACATCGAATGCCAAATCAGTTCAAGTACTTTATTACTAATCAGCCAAAGTCACCAGTAAAAAGACAGACACCGTTAAGTTTGGCCGGACACGCAATCAAAAAGCCTAACTATGTCCGGCTTTATCCGGACGCCTGGCAACGCTAGATGGAGGGGTGCCAAAAAGGTATCTTGCCCCGGGCGCCAGTTCTGCTCGATCCACCACTGCTCAAGACTTGTTTTAAAATAAATAAATACAGTTGGCTGCTCTTGCACTGATATATCGACGATTCCAACACAGGTTATTTAATTTTTTATAGGCTCGAGCCTTAAGGGGCTATTAGGTAATCGGGGCCTGTTTATCTTCCAAGTACCATGAAAATTCGCTAATTTTAGCAGCGAATCTCTTAAACTTGTAACGCTGATATTACCTTTCTAATTATTGTTCAAAAAAACCAAACAAACAAGGGAGAGTCACAGTTTTAGTCTTCCTCCTGCATCCAGTTACGCAATAGATTCCCGGCTAGTTTTAATTTTATTATCCTAACAATTACAAACACCCTCACATATTCCCATGTCATTCATTTATTATAATTCCGTGCTATGCTCATTTTTCTTTCACTTGAGACATGAAAAAGAAGCCTCAGGTGGAAAAAAAAAAAAAAAAAATTGAAACTTCAATGACTTCATTGCATAATGAACAAAATATCAAGCGAAAAGAACTTTCCCCTTTTCTCATATCCGAAATAAAATAATTTCTGAGAAACGCTGACTCTTCTTTATTTTGTGTGTGTGTGTGTGTTATAATACCTCTTAATATTCAACGTAAGTCTTTTTATCTTGCGTTCAAGGAATGGTAAATGACCATGTTGTGAGTGCCATGCATGCATGTGTGGCATAGAGGAAGGGGAAGGGGGGAAAAATCACGCAGAAAAAGAAACGAGCGGTCCAAACCGGAATGACTCATTATCATTATCAAGATTCTAAAGAAAAAGGCAACCAACTCTTCTTGGCTTACGGTGAAAGCATGTTGCATTCCATAGGTAAGCGAGAGAGAGAGGGGGACCTTCTAGCAGCGGCCTTGGAGACACCTACGCTGAGAACTGGAGAGGGAAGTAGGCCATTCCAGGGATTTCAAAGCCCACTCTTAGTTGGCCGATCGACACTTTTATTTTTTTGCCACCCAGCAGCTTGGATGTTTTCCCATGGTACTTATTTTTTGTTGCTTCTGCTGTTGTTGTTTGGACGGGCATGCAGGCTGCAGCGTTGATGAAAACTGCAGGACAATTTTGATCCTGAATGCCTGCATTATCTGTTGCTCGTAGGAGGTAACACAAAATAGCATGCAAGACTTTAAACTCGCAGAAGAATAGAATTACAGTGGCTGTTCCTTTGAAAAAAAGAAAAAAAAAATCCTGCAGACGACGAACTGTCTAAATAAATAAATGAATAAATTTAAATCACTCATGTTGGAGTTAGAGGCTTGATGTAATTCAGAATGCATATCCCCCCTGTGGTCGAGCACGTAGCGCTCTAAACTGTGAGGCGGAAGGTGCCTGGTCACGTCCGTCGACCTAGCTGTTCAGAGTTTTCCGTGCTTTTCTCCGAAACTTAGTGTAAATACGGCAAGACCCCTTAGAAAGTCCCCCACAGGACATCCCCTCCTCGGCATAGATCCATCCCTAATGCTGATAATCGGCCCAAATCCCTCAAATAGACAGAATGCATCCCTGTATGAAGTACTGTGCACTCCGTACGATAACACGGAAACATTAAAAAAAAAAAAAAAACTTAAAAGATAAAGTATTAGGCAATATTTTCCAGGTTTGCATATCGGCAAATATTTTGTATATGTGTATTACTTCTGAAAATTATATTCTGTAAGTATCGTAAGTCATATATGTTTGTAAGAAGTGTATCTTAAAGCATGCGAAAAAGAAAAAAAAAAAACACCTTTCTTCGACTTCTCACGTATTATGTTTAGTTTTTAAACTATTCCAAAACCGTGCTTTTTTATTTAATACTAGCTGAAGTACCCGTCCTTGACGGGTTAGTGAATGCAAATTTCCAAAAAGTAAGAACTTTCGTCAGCATTGTAGGAGTACACAGAATGGATGTAGTATGTTGCCAAGGTAAAAAAAGCGAAGTTATAATTTTTATGTATTGTTAAACTATTACATGTTAGAGAGTAACAAAGTAATATCATTTCATTCGCTTTAGTCGTAATTATGTGATGCGCGAACGAATATTTACGCATATTGAATATATTTACGACAAATAATTTTCGCAAAATCTCAAAATCTAATCAACATTTTTGAAAAATGTGAAGCCTAGAATTTAAGTTGAGTGACAACCTATCCTGTCACCCAATTTCGTTTCATTCCCTGTAGTATTTATTTCGTGATGCCGGAACAAAATTTCAGCATTTTAAAACGATTTTCGCAAAATCTCAAAATGTAATCAAAATATTTTAAAATTTCAACGCCTATAAATTAAGATTAGCAACTACCTATCATATCACTAAATTTCGTATCATTCGTATTAGTCGTTATTACGTGATGTTTGAAGAAATATAAACGTATTTTGAGAGAATTTTCACAAAATCTCAAAATCTAATAAAAATGTTTAAAAAATTGGACACCTGTAAATTATGTTGAGCAACCATCTATCATGTGACCAAATTTCATATCATTCGCTTTAGTCGTCATTACGTAATGCGGGAACAAAGATTCACTCAGTTTTAAACGATTTTCGCAAAATCTCGAAATCTGATCGATTTTTTTTAATTAGATGCTAATAGTTTAAGGTGAGTGACCACCTATCATTTCACCAAATATCATTTTTTCACCTTTGCAGTTATTACGTGATGTGCGAACACAAATTTACGCAGTTTGAAATGATTTTCGCAAAATCTCAAAATCTAGTCAAGATTTTTTTTTAATTCGACGCCTATGTTTTAAGTTGAGTGAGCACCTATCATGACACCCAATTTCATATCATTCGCTTCAGTCGTTTTTACGTGATGCTTGAACACAAATTTACGCAGTTTGAAAGGATTTTCGCAAAATCTCAAAATCCAATCAAGATTTTTTAAAAATTCGACGCCTATGTTTTAAGTTGAGTGACCACCTATCATGACACCCAATTTCATATCATTCGCTTCAGTCGTTTTTACGTGATGCTTAAACATAAAAAGCGTCACGGACAGAACGACAGAATGACAGAGACAGACAAAACTTTTTTTTGAGGGTCGCATCGGATTCCCGGGTGCTTGAAACGGATAGAAATCGCAAAATTTTTGAATTCCAAGAAATGTACAGACAAAAGTCTAATTTTATTTATATAGATTTTTACATGACAATAGTGGATAAATCACGATCACGGCTATCGATTGAAATGCCAGGTAGCCTAAGAAAAAAGCAAAAAGGAATTTCTTCCAGACTTGCATAAGATATGGGTTAGTACCCTTAGAAAGACCACCACAAGGTACTACGATGTAACATCCCAGTATAGATAATGCCGAACCTACAAACAAATTGGATACAAAACAGATTGGACGAACAGTAGGAATGAGGGGGACCCAGCACAGCTTGTACTGTTATTAAGTACAATTTGCCGTAGTAATCTTCGTCACAACAAAATTATAATTTATACCTTGAGAATAATCTATATAAATAAAATTAGACTTTTGTCTGTACATTTCTTGGAATTCAAAAATTTTACAATTTCTATCCGTTTCAAGCACCCGGGATTCCGATGCGACCCTCAAAAAAAAGTTTGTCTGTCTGTCATTCTGTCATTCTGTCCGTGACGCTTTTTTTGTTTAAGCATCACGTAAAAACGACTGAAGCGAATGATATGAAATTTTGTGTCATGATAGGTGGTCACTCAACTTAAAACATAGGCGTCGAATTTTTAAAAAATCTTGATTAGATTTTCCGATTTTGCGAAAATCGTTTCAAACTGCGTAAATTTGTGTTCAAGCATCACGTAAAAACGACTGAAGCGAATGATATGAAATTGGGTGTCATGATAGGTGGTCACTCAACTTAAAACATAGGCGTCGAATTTTTAAAAAATCTGGATTAGATTTTCAGATTTTGCGAAAATCGTTTCAAACTGCGTAAATTTGTGTTTAAGCATCACGTAAAAACGACTGAAGCGAATGATATAAAATTACGTGTCATGATAGGTGGTCACTCAACTTAAAACATAGGCGTCGAATTTTTAAAAAATCTTGATTGGATTTTGAGATTTTGCGAAAATCCTTTCAAACTGCGTAAATTTGTGTTCAAGCATCACGTAAAAACGACTGAAGCGAATGATATGAAATTGGGTGTCATGATAGGTGGTCACTCAACTTAAAACATAGGCGTCGAATTTTTAAAAAATCTTGATTAGATTTTCAGATTTTGCGAAAATCATTTCAAACTGCGTAAATTTGTGTTCAAGCATCACGCAAAAACGACTGAAGCGAATGATATGAAATTGGCTGTCATGATAGGTGGTCACTCAACTTAAAACATAGGCGTCGAATTTTTAAAAAATCTTGATTGGATTTTGAGATTTTGCGAAAATCCTTTCAAACTGCGTAAATTTGTGTTCGAGCATCACGTAAAAACGACTGAAGCGAATGATATGAAATTGGGTGTCATGATAGGTGCTCACTCAACGTAAAACTTAGGCGTCGAATTAAAAAAAAATCTTGACTAGATTTTGAGATTTTGCGAAAATCATTTCAAACTGCGTAAATTTGTGTTCGCACATCACGTAATAACTGCAAAGGTGAAAAAATGATATTTTGTGAAATGATAGGTGGTCACTCACCTTAAACTATAAGCATCTAATTAAAAAAAATTGATCAGATTTCGAGATTTTGCGAAAATCGTTTAAAACTGAGTGAATCTTTGTTCCCGCATTAAGTAATAATGACTAAAGCGAATTATATGATATTTGGTCACATGATAGATGGTTGCTCAACATAAACTATAGGTGTCCAATTTTTTAAATATTTTTATTGGATTTTGAGATTTTGTGAAAATTCTCTCAAAATGCGCTTATATTTCTTCAAACATCACGTAATAACGACTAATACGAATGATACGAAATTTAGTGATAGGATAGGTAGTTGCTAATCTTAATTTATAGGCGTTGAAATTTTAAAATATATTGATTACATTTTGAGATTTTGCGAAAATCGTTTTAAAATGCTGAAAGTTTGTTCCAGCATCACGAAATAAAGACTGCAGGGAATGGAACGAAATTGGGTGACAGGATAGGTTGTCACTCAACTTAAATTCTAGCCTTCAAAATTTTTCAAAAATGTTGATAAGATTTTGAGATTTTGCGAAAATTATTTCAATATGCGTCAATATTCGTTCGCGCATCACATAATTACGACCAAAGCGAATGAAAAGATATTACTTAGTGACTCTCTAACCTGTAATATTTTAACAATACATAAAAATTATAACTTCGCTTTCTCTACTTTGGCAACATACTACATCCATTCTGTGTACTCCTACAATGCTGACGAAAGTTCTTGCTTTTTGGAAATTTGCATTCACTAACCCGTCAAGGACGGGTACTTCAGCTAGTTAATAATATATTTAACTCCCAAAATCTATACAAGCGCAGCATCCCGTAAGACATGATGATTCATTTGTTCATATGCCACCCCTCTCGCTTTCTTTATTTTCCCCCCCTTTCTCCTCTAATTTAATAAAATTTCATCCAGTTAAATGTCACCGAAAAAAAAAGAAGAATTCCAACACCATCCCTACTTACTACAATAATTTCCATAGAAAAATAAATTTCTACCAAAAATTGACGGAGGTATCATTTCGTGTTAGCCTGTGACCTTTCATAGGCAGATGGATGACTGTCCGACCTTTTGGGCCTTTCTCTCTCCCTTCAGAGATGACCTCATTCATTGATCGAGCAGACAGGGGCCGGAGCGGGGGAGGGAGGGGTGTGTGTCTCTATCATAACATCAACCTCTTCTTGATTAGATGGTTTTAATACGTGCTGGATGGCCGCATGGAATTTCAACCAGGGAGAAATGTCAAACGAAAATTAATTTGGAAACGAGCCGAAGAGGATCCCGTTAGCTCAAAGTGTGTTGTTGAGGTTGCGATGGTGATGAAATTGTGTGCTAAGGAGGATTTATAACCCTTTAACGCGCAGTGTTCCCGCTCTGGGAACACCAAACTCTGACGTTTTGACTGTTGCCAGTCACGAAGAATAGATTTGATTTCTATAAAAAATAGTTGCAGGTGACATAGCTCCACGAGAATCCTTTACTTTTGAGCACGCCATTTCCCGTAAAAAAAATTGTCGCGATTCTTTTTGACAGCACTGATATCTGCTGAAAAATGGAAGAATGCGAGAACATCTGGATAGATTGCCCAATGCTGAAAACAAGGCAGCCGTTGCCATCGCTCGACTTAACTACCAGCAAGATGGCGGACGATCGAAACGTTCATCGCGCGCCACAGATCTAGATACTCTTTTTGACGCAGCTGGCTGTTGCGGCACAGCCAAGGTCAAAAGGGTCTCTAGATCTGTGGCAACGGCTGCCCTGTTTTCAGCATTGGGAAAGGGTTGCGCCTCAAAGAGTTAAGGTATCTACGAATTCAGATTAAAGTATAGGGCAAATTCTTATTGCTTTCTTTTGTTTTGCCATAACACGCTTGGGCTATCTGGCAAAGGGAGAAATGCCTTGGGAGGAGAACTTTTTAAAGGTTTATCGAGCGTATTATTCATGTTACATCTGGAGAAAAACCACCCGAAACTCCAGGTTGTTAGATCGGCAGACATGCACTAGGCCATTTCCCTTCAGCTATCTTCAGTGATGCCTTATCCACTCAGCCGTTGGTCAGCCTGGGGCACAATTGATTGAGGCTGCAGTTTGAAGGAACAAAACCAGGGTTGGCTTTTTACCGGTAAAAACTGCTTTTTACCAGGGCATGGTAAAAACTAGGTTTTTACCGGTAAAAACCTGGGGAAAAGGGGTAAAAACCTAATGATACAAAAAACTCCCCGAGTCATAAACTGTATGTTAATGCTATTTATAAAACTGTATTTTCATGTAATTGATGTGGATATATCATCATAAGGACATACTGATGATGCAAACTACATTATGTGATTGTGCAAACTACATTATGTAATAAGTAATATTTGTAAGCATTTGGTTTTCATTAAAATGGTTAAGATAAGTCAGTGTAATAAAAGTATATTTACAATTGTCCTTTAAGTAAAAATTATTTAACTAGCCTGCATTACATAATTGTAATAAATATTGTAATGTGCCTTCTCATAATAATAGTTTTAATAAGTTTCATAATGATAAATGTACATTATCTATAAATTTGAATTCTTGTAAGATGAAAACATGGATGAAAGTTTTCTGTGTTTATTATATTCCTCAAAATGAACTATTTTCATATAGCATTCTTTTACTTACCAAATCAGACACTGAATTAGGTGAATATTGTTATATGGAAATGGAAATAGTGATATTAAATGTCCTGAACTTTTATCCCTGAGAAAATGAAAAAATAGCAGATAAATCTTCATTGTTTGCTTGTAGATTAAGGCCGATTGACTGCACTAGGGTCCCAGTCCTATAGGGGAATACCTTCCTATTTCTAAAGGATCCTAGCCAGTATTTATGCGCAGTTTCTGAAAAAAAACACGGAAACAGCCAGATCAACAGGCAGGACCGGGGTATGAACCTGGCACCTCCCACCATCCAGTTTCGAGAGCAGAACATCTCAGTCATTGGTGGAGAGATAAATCTTCAAAAAAGTGACAAAAAATAGTCAAACTAATAAGTTTTTCTCAAAGGTGGTAAAAACCCTGGTAAAAACATGTTTTTCCAAAGACGGTAAAAACCGTAGTAAAAACCGGTAAATACCATCAGACGGTAAATACCGCCCAACCCTGAACAAAACCTGCCTCACGGATTCGGCTCATAAATCATAATAAAACTAGTTGCGCCAGGGACTCGAAACAATTCAGGATGTTTCTTCACAAGAAAGCAACGCTACACATGGGAATAAATAATAATTCTGTGCATTTCATGAAACTTTCAGGAAAAATTCTTAACATGGAATTGCACAACTAAAGTTTTCAGTGTGGTGCATTTTTAAAAATATTTTTTGAAAATTCCGTAACTGATAAATTTTTGCCCTTTACTGCCATGATAGTGCAGCTTGCACTATCTACTGCATACCTTAAAAATTTTCAATTATCCGACATAATTACCTTATTTGTACGTATGTGTCGATTATTTGTTTGTTTATGATTAAGCCATACTACCCGAGGGTTATCTGGCTAGGGAGGAATGTATTTGGCGTTGGACTTCTAATTCATATTCCCATTACATCTGGAGTAAACCGCCCTAAACTCTAGACCGTTAGATCGACAGCTGTGTAGGCCAGAACCCTGGATCTTCACACTTCAGCGTCTACCATTTTCAGTATCTTATCCACTCGGCCATGGTAGGGCCATTTATGTATCGAAATTGCATGATTTTTTTAGTTTTCAGGGAAAAATGGACGATAAAAGCATTTTACCGGAAACTAGTCTCTTTATATCATTGTCCCTTCCTTCTATAAATCTCTGACTTGTTCGTTCTCATAATTGAAAATACGCATCAGAGAAGGTTCCCATTCTGTGACCTGTGTGGCCTGCAAGCATGGGAAGGAGGGAGGGCATTGTTGCACTTGTGCAGTCGGACAAATGAAATTCACACGTTGTGCCTGTTCTTTTTGTAAATCATGCCTTTTAAAAAATTTAATTCTGCTAGAGACTCGGAAAATTTTAGAATGTGCCTTTACAAGTTATACTTGTGAACTGGCCCAAACAACGAACCTATAAGAGTTACGAAACACCCAGGAAAAAAAAAAATCCTCTTACCATACAGAATTTTGCACCATTTCCCTGAACAGATAACTCCTCGGCCCATTTCTGAAAGCGAATTTTGTGCTTATGAATTTTTTTCTAAAAGTTGCATGAAACATACAGTTTTACTGTTAGTATTAGTACATAGTGCATTTTGCGAAGAAGCATTATTAATTTTTTGGCCATTAACGCCTCCCCATGGCACACTGGTATGTCACTGAAAATGGTAAACGGCCGAAGTGTGAAGGTTCCGGGTCCCATCGCGCGGCTGTCGATCTAACGGTCTGGAGTTTTGGTAGGTTTTCTCCAGATGTAAAGTGAATACGCTTCAGAACCCCTTAGAAAGTCCTCGTACCAAGGCACCTGCAAATCCTTCGCAGATCGCCCCTGCGTAGCGTTGCCATAATCACACAAACAATCTTTTCTTTTATAGCTTAGGAGGTTCTAATTCGCTTAAAATGACAAAATTACGTAATGGCTAGAACCTGGAAATTTAGAGGGATGGTTGGTTGATGCTTTCAGTTTTCCTTGTATAAAGCAAAAGCTACTTTTTCCTTTCTTTCCAAAGTATTGTGCGGTTTTTTTTTTTTTTTTTTCTTGTAAGAGGATCTTATTCGTTGTGCTTTATGGTCAGGTACTGTGGTGTCCTTCAGTTCTTCTTATTGTATGCAAAAATTTCTTTGTTCCTATGCTGAAAAGTAATTTATCTGGGTTTATGCATTTTTCATGATGATGAGCCGACATTCATGCATGTATGAGCTTGGTCGGATGAATTGGTGAATTTTGCCCATCAATATGTATTGTTGTATTCTTAAAACTGTGTCTTGTTTCCAGACTGTATTTAAAAAGGATTTTGTCCTTTAAAAATAATCATTTAACAATGTTGAAAAAGTGTTCGTGCATTTATGCTTTTGTTTTTCATATCCTATCTGGTAAATGAGTTTGAGTTTCCCTAACCCCTAACATCCGGATCCTGCATACAATCACGGCTACCTCAACTAGAGATAGTTGAGGTAGTCCGAGATAGCCGTGATACAATCCTTGACATGTAGGTGCAGAGCCCAGTTAAGGGGGGGGGGGCTGCAGCCCCGGGCCCAGTGAACAAGGGGGGCCCTAGATAGAGTCAAGAAAACCCAGTAAATAGAAAAAAGAAACGCAAATTTTATGTGAACCTAAAAATGGAGCGGTTTAATTATTTTAATGGAAGATAAAGGTAAAGTTAGTGCGTCCTGATTGTAAATTTTACAATCAAACGATGGCTTTTTACGATTGAAGGTATTGAGAAGCTTTGTTAAAGATATTCTCTGAAAAAAATTCAAAACCTATCGAGACAAAATTTTTGCATGAATAAACAGACTTTACGCAAAGAAAAAAGACATAGATTCTCATGAACAACTAAACATACTAGAAATTGGAGTAAATAAACACTAGCTTCAAACAGCATCAATCTTCTTTCACCTTCCATTGCATTGACAGACAATGTGCAACAGAGATGCCTAACATTTTAAATGCTACGAATAAAGTTAGAATTTATCTTCAAAAACCAGGTCTTGAATTTATTTACAGCTGTTAACTTGTTGAAAGGGTGGAATGCAAATATTGCATCCTTCAGAGATCAATTTGAGTTAAAAGAAAGATCTCAATTGCTATCTCCACATGTAGCGACTTAACCTAAGGATCAGGGAAAAAGACTGAGAAGAAAAAAATTTATAAATGGTACTCTCGAATCCAAAACTACTAGCCATGTAACTCTTCAAGGATTTGAAAAACTTAAAGTTGAAACTTTATTCGTGATAGATTAAATTCAGAAAGGATAAACGAATTGATGCTTATAACTCAGTACGCAGCATTTTCAATTTCATTTCTAAATTAGGTCTCGAACAAATAAATGAAGAATCAGTCAATAATTTTCTTGAATTTTATGAAGGAGAAGTAGATTTTGAAGCCACAAAATCTGAAGTCATTCAATTTTCACAATATTTGTTAAGCTGTAGCTCAGAAAAAAAATCACTGGCAGAGCCTGATTATGACCAACAGGGGCCCCGAGCTATAAAATTTGTTTTATTTTTCATAAAATTTTAATATAAAAAAGAATATTTCAGAACAACATTTGATATTGAGGATTTGCCCATGCGATAATAAGGCTCTGATCACCGATATAATTTATGATCATATGTTTAAAAACGAGTTAAAAGAATTTTTTCCAAATATGTTTATTGCATTATGCATTTATTTAGCTCTGCTCTTTCGGCTTTGCAATTTGATATCGGTAAACTCCAAATTAGAGAGAATTCTATCTCTTTGAAGAACAAAAATGCAACAGAATAAGCTGCAATGTTTGGCTTTGCTGTGCTCAGAGCATGATTTAACAAGCAACCTGGATTTTTAAAGATGTAATTGAAACTTTCAGTTCGGCAAAGGCTAGGAAGAAGTCAATTAATTTTTTTTTTTAATCTGTAAAATATATTCATTAAAGTTTTTGATGCAGTATCTTTTTCTTTGGTTGGTGTGTTAGATTCTTTTATTGTTATTTTTTTTTAAATTATTTTTTTGCAAACAGTTTCAGAGTTTATTTAAATGGTAATGAGAATCTTATTCTAATATGACCATTATAAAATTTTATCTAACGACGAACATTCATATTAAAGAAAAAGAAAAATGTGCATGTGTGTGTGTGTGTGTGTGGGGGGGGGGGGCTCCGCTACTATCACAGCCTCGGGCCCTTAAATGGGTAAACTGGGCTCTGTGTAGGTGGTCCTGTCCATTTTTGCATGTGGACGCCAAGTGCCGGTACGATAATCGGGACCTGTTGGCATATGTGATGCAAGCAAATCCACATGCACTTCGAAATCGCACGAAAACAGGCTCGGATAAGCCCACCGGGAAATTTTCCGGTAGGCCGGTCACTTTCACATGCATGTTGTAAAATATGTTTTTGTGCCAGTCATAAACATTTTTGTGCCAGTCATAACATTTTTGTGCCAGTCATAAATGTTTGCGCTGAAGCAGCATAGATGAATCTCTCTCTCTTTTTTTTTTTTCTCTTATTCACTTTCAATCTTGAAACGAGGCTCGTCATTTCTGCTCTCCTCATTGAGGAGGCACAAACATGTGAATTCCTGGCATGAATCCTTAAAATTCTCCTTCGGAACATAGCAACTGAGCGTCTTATGAATACCGTCCTAGAAATATCTATAAATCAAACCTGTTTGTGTCTATGTCTATGCGATTTTCGAAGCATTACATTGTTGGTTTTTACATTTTTTAATCTGTGTTGTTGAAAAAAAAATCCTAAGGTAAATTTATACTCCTAATCCATTTTACTAATTCCTAATCACATACATATTCTCACTGTGTCTTTTACATTTTAATATTACTATATCATAATTTTGAAGTCAACCTCATCGTCCAATCGTTTTGTACAATCACTGTAGTTATACGTGGTGCTGCCATCTAGGAGTGACATTTTGAAACAAGACACTTAATAGTATCTGAATAGTATTTTCTCCTCCTTTTCTAGGTTATAGGTCATAATTTATACCTTGTTGGTGCCGTAATTAGCGATTATTTAGCCGGGGCAGACCTTAATTTGCGCACCCCTTCCTCTTTCCACTGTGTCTCTCCCCTCAGCACGGTGCCCAGCCCCCCCCACCTTTAATTGTGGCAATGATCTGTTATGCCTAACTGTGTGTATGTTTACGTAAATCTTATTTTAAACTGATGCACTCAACTTGTAGTATCATTTGCTAAACTTTATTTTCTTTTCTTAATTACAGACAACTAACTGAAGGTTCACTGGATAAGAACAACATAACAGAAGGCTCCAAATTAATTCTCTTGCCTAATGTTGAAACTGGCCTTATGGTAATATTTTTTTTATTCCTTCTACTACTTTAATAATTATATTGATGTTTTGAGATTTATTTTCCCTAATTGAGTGTCTAACAATTAATAACTGTTCACATGAAAGATCTCAGTTCTCCCCCCCCATATATGGTGTAAGTTTTATTTTCATTTTGATGTAAGCTGTGTGCAGTGCTCCCCCCCCCCCCCCCTCAAAATATATAAATAAAAATTTGTTAAATTTTGCTCTTTATAATTCAGACTTGCATACATGCAGTTTGAAGAGATTGCTCATTGAGATTCTCATAAATGTATTTTACCCTTTTACCCAAATATCTGTTGGTATGTCTTTTATTTTTTTAATCTAGTAAAAAATTTTGATTGCTTTTCTTTATTCAAGATTTTCAACCAGGGCCCGATTACCCTCTGAAGTGAAGGGAAGCTCAGTCTCATTTCAGCCCCCCCAAGTCGAAGTTTTAATGATTTTCTTTGATAAAAATATTTTATTCGTTAAAAGGAAATTTCATTGATTTTATTAGTTGGAATGATTTCCTTTGCTAAAACTATTTTTTTCATTAATCTGAAATTTTCTTTTTATAAAAATATTTTATTCATTAATCTTCATAATAGTTTAGTTCATTGTAATGAGATTTTACAGTATTTTTTGAATTACTTTAAAAAATAAACTAAAAACATTACCTTATTGGGACATTAAATTTTATTTAGTCATATTTTTCATTAGACATTTCTTTTTTTAGGAATTCTTTGTTTGTTTTGATGACATCATAAAAATCACAACATGACAGTTCAGAATTAATTTTGACATTTGGAAGATGTTTAAGACTATGTTAGATGTTAGGAGACACAAAACATATTGAAAGTCTACCCCTTTGTCCCAACAAATTTTCCCCCATGATAGAAAAAACTCTCTCAACTGAGGCAGATATCCCCAAAGACATCGCGAACTGAAACAAGTTAGATATGTTGTGACATGAAGTAACAAGACTTCTGAAAAACCTTAAAAATTGCGTTCCACTTCTCTTCATTAAAAATTTTTAGAATAACTTTAAAGATAAATTAACAACAAAATTTTGAAATTTTATCGCTGTTTTGCAGTAATTTTTGGGCCCCCCTTCAAATTCTGAGGTGAAGTTTAAGATTCCTGAACCTTTTCGGTAATCAGGCCCTGCTTTCAACTCTTCCTGCACAACATCTGTTTGAAATTCAAAATGTACTTTTTTCAGTCTTTTACGATTTTTGTCTAAAATTTCAACGCTTTTTGCCAGTCTAAGAAGTTTTATGTACTTTACTTATGTTAAAATGCCAAACTTTGTTTCATTTGATGTCCAATAAACTCAGAAAATCATGAAAGAATTTTGAATCATGCTAATCTGAATTTTTTCTGCATGTTACAATTTGATTCTGATAATAGTTTTGAATGATTACTTACAATTGCAAAGACTTTGGAAGACTGATTTGCTAGTTCATAAGTTCATACCTCCGCACCATACTATGTAGTTATAACAAATATAAAACATTCACTACACTTATAGATCTAATTAGTCCATTAAAACTTTTTAATAAAAAATATGTATGATTGATATTTTGAAGGGGGGGGGGGATAAAAACTTTGTAGATTGATAATTTTCTAGTTAGATTTCCTTTTTTACTGAATATAGCTTAAGTATCACATGCTTTATATTTACTGTTTTTAATGTTTTTCTTATCTCAGCTGTTCATTTTTAACTCATAATTGTCTATTTAGACACAAAATCCTGAACAGTGTGTCATGCAAGCTTTGGAAACATTGAATGAGTCACAAGTAAGTTACTTACATTTTTGAAATTATTGAATAATTCTTTATTTGAATTTTTGATATGGTAAAAATTGTAAAACAAACTAACAAACAACTTTGAAATTATTTTTTATATTTTTTATATTGTGAATGTTTGAGTAAAACCATGGCAGAGAGGTTAAGTCACTCAAAATGGTAGACAGAAGGTGCCTGGTTCAAAACCAGGTCGCACTTGCTGACATAACCATTTGGAGTTTTCCGTGATTTTCTCCAAAACTTGGCATATAAATACAGGTTAGGACCCCTTAGAAAGACCCCACAGAGGGCAGCCCCCCCCCCTATGTTGTCTTTGGATTTATAAGTGACATTTGGGACAAGTGCACAAATCCAAAATATATGTTACACACACAAATATATTTAATACTAGCTTCATAATTACCATAACTTGCTTTAAAACTTGGCCTAGTAGCTAATTTTAGTAGTGGTGCATGATTTACTCATTCAAAATGGAAAATAATCTCTAATCATGAGCATCTTCAATATAGTTGTAATAAACACTCTAAATTTCATTAAAAAATGCAAAACATAAAAGCTTTTAACAACACTTGATTACATTTTTAAGGTGTTTTAATGCATGCAATACTGTGTAAATATTTCTGCAAATAAGTGTACATTATCTTTACATCATGTTTTTTTAAAATATCATCTTAAATTTCCTTTCAGGTTGACAACTTTTTAGCAGGTCGCTCACCCCTCAACTTAACCATGAGACTGGGTGATCACATGATGTTCATTCAATTACAGCTGTCAACTGTTTCATCGCCAACATCTAGCAACAGCAGCACCACCACATCTTCCTCATCAACATCAACCCCACCTACTCCCCCAACAACACCGACATCTACAAGTCATCCACCATCTTTGTCACCTTTCTCTTCTTCACCAGCATCAACGTCATCATCACTATCATCTTCCATATCATCGATACCATCGCCGCCTCCATCGCCCAAATCTACTGCACCGTGTTCTTCGAAAGTCTCGTTCGGCACGCCCCAGGAAAGTTCTCTGAACAGTAAAATATTTACCGAAGCCAGTCGAAACTTGACGCAGACGCTCAGGCAGTTATCATCTTCTGCACTCACAAAAAAGATGAATGAAAGCTGTGATGTAAGTGATCATGAATAAAGATTGGTGATGGTTTTAACTCTATCCAACAAAGTTTAAAAGCATTTAAGATTCCAGTTTGTTTATCTGTATCTGCTAGGCACTGACTCTATAAGGATTGAGGCAGTGGTGTAGTCCTTAAAAAAAAGTGGGGGGGATGCTCATTTTTAGAAGAAATTCAACCCAAATGTACGCATCCTTTTCTGAAACAGTATATATATATATATATATATATATGTATGTATGTATGTATTTAGGGGGCGGGAGGATAATACTGGAGCACTGAAGCTTAGAAATTAAATTTTAAATTTGCTGTACTATCTTGCTCGTGCTCAAGTTTTTAGAAATAAATTGCCTGAAAATCAATCTGACTTTTCTTGCAAAGTATATGTTGTGATTTTAAAGTATGCAATTTCTAGGCAGGATTTATAAAGTTATAATTTAAAACAAATTCATTCACATTTACATGGTTGATTACTGTTTCATTTAAATCAATCTTCCCCTTTTACTCTCTTTGACTCTTTGACCGAAAGTGCATTGTATGATGATGGATATATTTACATTGTGTAATATTTACAAAAGATTTGTAAGTGAGTAATCTTATGGTCTACTTAGGTGGTCCAAATAGTCCTTTTTGGTTTTCATTCTAATGTAGAATGACAAAAGGAAAATTTACATTAAATTAGAGTTTTTTTTTTTTTTTTTTAACACGCAAAATCAGCATCCCCCCTGAAAAAAAAGTGGGGGTACGCATAAGTCAAAATGAAAAAGTGGGGGGACGGTGTTCCCCCCACGTCCCTCCTCGAACTACACCACTGGATTGAGGAGGCTTGAGCCCCTCCAATATTTTTTCAAAAGGGGCTGAGAACTCTTAATAATAATTCTTCTTAAAGTTGCAAAAGTTACATTTGCAATTATTTATGCTGCTTCAATTTTAAAGGTTTAAAAAAAAAAAATTCAATTTATGAAAAAATTATCAGCTATGATTATTCAGTGCTTCTTATTTATTATGATTAATATTTTATTGTGTTTCTGACAATGACTTATTCTGTTTAGGGCCGCTGTTGTTTGGCACGCAGGCAAGGTGGTGCTGTGATAGAAAGTATGTACCATCATGGAAGAGGAGTTTTTTCAGGAACATTCTCAGGTTTGTGCTGTGTGTGTGTGTGTTTTTTTTTCCATTTCCTTAAAAAAGTTTTTAAACAGTAATACTTTTGATAAAGCTTGAAACTTCTTGGATAAATTAGAATTCAAATCCCTTGTCACTGACATGAATAAAATTAATTTTAAAATTGTATACTTCATTTTAAATTTTTTATGCACCAAATCATTCAAGATTAAGTCCAAACATTTAATTTGGATTTACAGTGGAATCCCGATTATCTGAGGTGGTTGGGACTGAGCCTACCTCAGGTAATTAAAATCTTAAATAATACAAACAATCTTAATAATCCATATTTTAACAGAAGATTCACATGCATTACATATTTGTGATTAAAAAAATTGTAACATTTCTAATGAATAATTAACTTAGTTTAAATAACTGAATTAGGAACATAACCATAATGACTTGTTATAATCTAACATGTTATGACTAGTTCAAACTGTTCTGAGTTCATATCTGATTTATCCTGTGTCACTGGTGATGTCTCGTGGGTTAAAATGAACAGATTGGTTGAGTTTAGACTTCAGTTAATGGATGTGCTCTCATATGGGATTAATGGGTTTTAAATAATCGAGATTCTACTGCATTTAACTTTTTTATATAAATTATCTCAAAAGTTGTTCTTTATTTTATTAACAGCATATCATTTGAATAAATTATTCATATTTTTCCCTAATAAAATTTCCTTCGTTGTTTTACTATTGTTTCTTTGTAAATAATAGAATAAATTGATTTATTTGCAATTCTGTGTCTTCAATAGGTACTTTGAATCCCATCCTGCAAGACAGAGATGGACGACCACGAAGAAATATTTGCACTGTCATTCATATTTTAAATGATCTCCTTGGGGCGTCATCTCATTGTAACCCTTCTGCTCAGTGCCTATGCTCAAATATGACTTCTGCTCACTCAAAAACTCAAAAAGCAAACCCTGTTGCACCTAAAGGTAAGAGTAGCTATTTTTTTTATTGTGGTCAAAGTATTTTTAAGCTCTTCTTGAAAATTCTAAAAGTGTTTAATTATGAATATTCAAAATTAAATAAATAAAAAAAGAGAGAAAAGGATTAAGGTAGTAAATATTTGTGCTTGATTATTCTCAATTCCTGCTTCACTTTGCTTAAGAAGAAAAGCCTTATGTCAACACATTAGTCTTAAATTTTGATATTTTAATAATAAAGAATTTATCATTAATACATCAAATTCTGCTAGCCGGCCAGTTGCCGAGTAGATAAGACACTGAACATTGGGATATAACCGTAGGGCACTGGTGAGGGCTTTATCCTCTTGTGTGGCTGTCAAACTAACAGTCTGGAGTTTTGGGTAATTTTCTCGAGGTCTAACTTGAATATGCATTCTAGTCCTTTAAGCAGTTTTTCACTCAAGACATTCCACCTTAGAGAGATAGCCCTGGTGTAGCTTTACCTTAACCAAAAACAAATAAATTCTGCCAAGGAGTTTAAATATTTCTTTTGCAGTCAGAAATAAAGCTCACGAAAATTTCAGTTTGTACATGTTGAATAAGAGGTGAATAATATTCACCAAAATGCATTTTTTTTTTTTTTTTTTTTTTTTTTTTTTACTTACTTACAACATGCTTAAGATTGTTGAAGACAAAATAAAATTAATTCTTAATTTTTATGGTGAAGAAAAAACATGGATAAAATTTTTAATTTCAGTCGTAGGCACAGATTAGATGCCTTGAGCCTCTGTAGTTGTTTATTCATTTACATACATTATATAAGCATTAAATTTGTACTGTAAGTCTAATAGCAGCTCATGACTGGTTTTTATGAGAAGACTGTATGATTTCTTAAGATTATACCAACATTATATAGTACCCTGTGAAGAAATGAGAAATATGATTTAGTTTTAGGTTAATAAAAAGGCACCCTTCAGATTTACTATTCAAGAATGCTCAACTCATTCAATAAACTTACACATAAAAAAAGAGCAAAATGTTTACAATTTATAAAAAGCAAGTTGTGATTATATGCTTACTTCTTTCTTGAGGGGTGCTGTTCCCAGAAGTCACAAACCACTATTGTTTGGTCCAGTCTCACCTCTCCTCAGTAATTCAGATTTTTTATGCTTGTGGTTTCAAATCTAAGAGAGCTTATTTTTATACATTTCTGGTTGCATTTCTGTAGATTCAGAGAGGGAGCACAGGGGTAAATGCACCACATCCCCACCCCTGTCAAACTAAGTTTAGACTATAAAAGATTGGCTGCCCCAGGGGCATAGCCAGAAATTTTTCATGGGGGAGCAGTAGCGGATCCAGAAAATTTTTTTGGGAGGGGCTAAATTTTTTAAAAAGCTTATTTCACCCAATTAAAATGTACTATAAATCACAATTTTAGTCTAAACCAATGTATTAGGCTTTTGGGAGGGGCTAAGTAATAAAATATGATCATTTTAGCTATTTAAAGTGTATAATAAAGCAGAATGTTACCCTTGAGCAATCTCTTTTGGGGGGGGCTGAAGCCCCCTAGCCCCTCCCCTGGATCCGCTACTGTGGGGGAGGGGGGTTTATGACTATTGCAACTCACATATATGCATGCATGTATGTGATAAGGGAGTGAAGAATATACATTTTGTATGGCAAAAAATTCCTCATGGGGAGGGGTTGACCCCCCTACCCCCACGCCCCTGGGGTGCCCAAGTGGTATAGCGGCTAAAGAACCATTTTATCAAGCCTTGAGTCTGGCTTTGATTTCTGGCTTGGGCTTGGATGTTAACTTGTCCATCCCTTCATAGGGGTAATGTTGGCTGCCCCATGGGTGCCCCCGAATGGCCTACAACTTTCGGCTGTTGTGGTGGCAAATACCTAATCAACAAGTGCCTGCCCATTATTAAAAAAAAAAAAAAAAGAACATAAAGGATTGACTTATTTTATAATTTAAATGCATTTATCAGAAAAAGGTGACAAAACATTAAAAAAATACCCCTTTCAGAATTATTTGAATCCTCCACTGTATATTTGCACCTATTTTTTCTTATAAATCAGAAAGTTGTTGCAACTTTTTTAAAACAATAATTTTACTGAAATATTTATTTCCTAATGTTATCACTGAAGTGTTTTTCTTTTTTTCTTTCCAGATGATATGAAGGATGTTGAGGATAAAGTGTTAAGGGAGAAGGTTCAACACATCCAAACCATGCTAAAAGAAAGGAGGCTGAACCGCACTGCCCGTAGGGATGTGCGCTCTTCACCCTATCCATCTCACAGTCCCCGAAGTAATGCTAATGAAAATTCCAGCCATGCTGCCAAGAAAATCGACAGCAATGGTGTCTTCTTGTCCTCTATCAACCCAGCAGAATGCAATGAGCAGACACTCATGGACTTCAGCTCTGAAACAGCTGTTGCCTGACTCTTGGAAAAATCCTGCTCACTGATGAATCTGTGAAATCAGTATTTTGTAATTTGCTCTGATGTGTCAGAGTTGTTAGTTTTTGAATCCATGTTGTTACCATAAGCATGGGGGATTTCTTTTGTTGTGGTGCTTTGGGTATCGCTACAACATGATGAATATGTGTTTGGATATATTCTTCATTACAAATATTAGTGACTGTACCATTAGGTTTGTTCGAGTGTCTTAATAATGTGCATGTTGAAAAATGTATGGTTATTTCATATTGTGATAGTCAACATCTTGTATGTAATTGTGATACATGGAGGATTGGTTATTGGATTTCATGCTATTTGAAAAAGGGAGAAAGTAAAGGTCTTAAATATATCATTTGTACCATCTGAATTTATATATATATATATATACTACATTGTGCACTTTTTCTTGCACCTTTCAAAATTTTAATGCAAAATATCTTTATCTATCACTATGTATGTCTAGTCTGCTCAGGTACTATATTGCATCAATTAGTAATGCTTGTGAAATTAACTCAATAATGCTTCAAAGTTTATTTGATATTTTAAAGAGGAATTAAAAAAAAAATTAGCAGATAATTTATTACAGCTTTTAAATATAACTTCAAAGCATGCTTTTAAAAAATTGTGCCTATATGTATAAAACATATCACAGTGAAACATGTGTATAACGATACTGCTTATAACGACTATCCTGCTTAAATGATAATTTCTTTGATCCCAATGAAATTCTTATTTACTTAATGGTCTTTGAACCCATCTATAGTGATATTCACTTTTTACATCCACCTGTTTATAATGATAACTTTATGCTTACAAAGAGTTTTATATTATGTGTAACCAATTTTTTGGGGGGAAAACACTACCAATAGCCCAGAATATAAGATAATAAAAGATAGCACTATGGGAGTGGTAAAAGCCCTATTCAGTCCTAAGGCACCTTGTTCCTCTCAGATTTTAATGCGATAAAGCTAAAGCTTTTAAATCTGTGATAGTGTGGCATAAAACATTGACATTTGAAGAAAAGTTACTTTTTTTACAATGCTGTAAAGGAAATAAATTGTACATGCACCTACATGCATATTTTTATGTATATTGCTGGTAAAAATTGCTTCTAAAGTTTCCAATCATAAAAGAAAGTGCAATATAGTAGACTCAAGAAGAATATAATTAATATTTCCCGTATATGCACTGAACTTCTATACAATAAATTCATCACCCAAACTTCTTCAAAGACAATTTACAAGTTGTAACTATTAATGACTAAAGTTTTATATCTGCTTGGGAAATATTTTTTATTTTCATAAATAGAAAACTTTTTAATGCTCAAATAATGCACAATAGTTCAACCTGTCTACAATGATAAACTGTAACCATATTATATTTACGTCCCTAACAATATCGTTATACGCAGGTTTCACTGTATATTGATTAACTCAAGCTTATTATTTAATTAAATTTTGTTTCTGAAAGGTTTCTTTAATTTATGATCAAGATTCAAATTACACCAGACGTAACACTTTCAGGTCTAAGTTATTTTGACTGCGTATGTCCCTGCACACTAGGGGTGGTTTGGTACTTTTCATGATTTTTTTTATAAAATACTTGGAAGATATATATTTTAATTTTTTATAATCATAAACGTTTAACTGTTCATACTTATAATAAAGGAACTGTTTATATGTACTAAGAATTAATATTTAATGAGAAATGATTGGAAAAAGTGGTTTAAAGAATAAAAAGAAGTCCCAAATATGAAAAAAAAAATTAGCATAAAATTTTACAGACTGACCCAAGGAAAACTGGCCCAAATGTTGTACAAATACCTGAAAATAGGTTTTATTTGTAAATAAACATTATTTAATAAATTTTACTTTTGTATGGTACGTTTAAAAGCAAAAATCAAAAAGTAATTCTAATTCTAGATCATTTCATACAATTAATTCTGTTTGGTACTGCCATTGCTATTTTTTTTAACTAAAAGGCTCATAGATAATATTTGAAAATACTGCAAACCTGTATAGTTAGTTCTTTTGTTGCTCAGAGAGTTAAAATTTGTGACCCTGAAAGACTATCAGGCTTAGTTTGTTTCAGTGAAAATGCCTATTGTAGTGATGCTCAAGCTTAGTCCTGAAAGTGTTAAAAACATTCAAGAAGTCTTTTTCACGGGTTATACTTAACTATAACTTAAATATACTAATGATAATTTATTATACTTAAAAGTTTGCCTTGAAGATTATTGCATGTAAAGTGCATACAAAAACTTCTGAATTGATGCAGCCATAGTTTTTGCATCATACCTATAACTCATGTCACATTGATTTAAACAGCTTAAATGAATATTCTATTTTATATAAATTGAGTTTTTGTCAGTATCATTGGATTCAGTTTTTCAAACATTTTAATCAAGAGGTATTTAAAAAAAGGAAATTTAAACCTGAGTGCTAAATATATTCTTCATGACTTATAATCTTAACTACATATAATATTTCTGCATAGCACCAATTAGAACTGTTAATCACGCAGTAATTATGAACTGGGAAAACCATTTCCTCTTATTTTCAACTGATTCAAAAGCTTTGATAGATAAAAAAAAATAAATTACTGTAAAATAATAATATCCTTCTTATTGAAATGTGTAATTCTTTTTCTTTATTTCATTTTATTAATGAGTACTATGCAATAGTTTAAACAAGTATAAATGTTTAGTTTACATTTTAGCTTTATAAGCTTAAAAAAAGTATTTATGAAATCACTGTAATTCACTATAATTAAACACACATAGTTGTATTCTTGAAAGTACTCATTTTTAATCTTATATGTGTATAATTGAAAATTGTTTATAGTTGGAAAAAAAAAAAAAAGTCACTTTATGAATAAATTGTAGTCTAAGTACTAAAATTATCCATTCAGAAAAAGCAAAATTATAAAAAGGAGCTCTAAAGAAAAAGGAGATACAAAACAATATTAAGAAAAATTATTTTAACATTATCTGCAAAAAAAAAAAAAAAAAAAAAAAAAAAAAAAGAGAGAAAATTTATTCACTAGAAATGTTAGCATATTTGAATATTTTTAGACATTTTGTGAAGTTTGCTTACTATTTAATTATTCTGCTTGATTCTCTAAATGGTATTAGTATAATTTTGTATTTAATATGTTGTAAGAATTATAATAGATATGGTTTGATATTTTCCCCCCACATACACTATATACGATATATTTCCCCCACATATTACTTTACTATCAGTAATATTTTATGTATCTTATTCTGTTGTAACTGAAATCAGTAGTCCATTTATTTTGAAGCTGTTGCATTGTTTGAATATAGTTTAGCTTAATACAGGTAGTGTTCTAAAAGAAAATAACTTGGTAATACAATGATCCATATTTTGAAAGTGTCTTGCCACTTCAGTCATAGCTAAGTGGCAGTCATTGTACTTGGATGTAATATTTTAATAGGTAATCCTCGGCTGGCATTATCATAAAATCTAAAAGCATATTACTGATCATGCATGAAATTTTTTCTTATTATAGAATTATTATAATAATTTAACTAAGTTAATTGGAAATATAGGAATAACAGTTGTATTATTTTCTTTCTTTATAGGTACTCTTGTTCTTCAGAATTTGCACACGCTTGATCATAATTGCAGTTTATAGATTTTAATTTTTGAGTTATGCTAAATTATTTCATTCATCAAATTTAATTTTTTTTGCTAGTCTTCTTTTATATATAGAATTTAAATAAAGTTTTAAGATAACTTAATCATTTGAATAACTTAATTGTTTAACTACTTCTTGAATAAGAATGGTAAATTTTTCATTGCAATATAGCTTTTTAAAATAACTATTGAAACAAATAAAGCCTTTATAGATTTAATGCATACACACAAAAATAAGAAACTGGAAATACATACACTGATGATACTATTCTGGGTTTTATGATGGCTTAGTAATATGGCCAAGGTTTATCCATAGTAAATTGCAGAAGTTAATTATACCACTGTTTAGAGAAGGTGTATGTTCTACCTATTATGTCTCATTAATCATAATTAATAATTGCTTTTTTATGAATATCTGAGTTAACTTATCATAAGTGGCAGTGGCATAGCAAGGGGGGGCGGTCTGCCCCACGTGTCACCCTCGAAGGGGTGACACCCGATCGCTTGTATTGCAAAAATTCCAAAAATATCGCATGTATGGGGGTGACACCACTTATATCCGCCCCTGGTGTCACCCACTGTAGCTACGCCACTGATAAGTGGGGTGATAATTTTTTTCTTGCAGTGATGAGCAGTATTTAAAATAAATAAATAAATTTAGCATATTTGTCAAGCCTTACCTGTTGAGCTACTATGACTCAACTTTGTATCCACATTATTACATAATTTACAATAAAAAAACTAAACTTGTGTGTTTTCATCTCAAAAATATACATGTATTAATGCTTTATAGAAAAATATATATATTATGAAGTAAAATATTAACAATTTATGAAATGAAAAATTCAAGCTTTCATTGCATAGCTAACAATAAGTCTAAACAAAGTGACTTCTGGAAAATGTGTGTATGTTATGTGTGTTAAATATGTATTAAGAAAATTTTTTACACATGCCAGTCTGTATCAATATGTATATAGCTCCTTTATTATAGTTTGTATAGCATGGAAAAAGGAATATACAGTTTTTTTAAATGTTGTAGCAATGGTGCATCGCTTTGCTTTATAATGTCTCTACGGCTATTCACTCTTTGTGTAGATGGTTTTGCAGCTTCTAGAAAGCATTGACAAATATATCACTTGGTTTAAATTAAAATGCAAAATCAAGCAATATATTAAATGTGAAATACACATCAGCATGCATATGTGTGAGCATGTACTTGTAGCAGAAAATACATATTTGAATACATATATATTATCTCCTGTTACTTTTTCCTAATAGTTTTAAATACATTTAAATTAAATGCTATTAGTAGTGTTTGTGGATACTTAATTAATTAACTATTATTGAATTTTGAAATCTAAAGTTATAACTTTATTTAAAATAAGATGAGTTATAAAAAATGAAGAAGTGCATAAATTAGATATTTATTGCAAGATGTTATAATAGCAATTTTTAAACATTCCATTACTTTGGCTGATGCTTGTTTAAAATTTCATTTAAATTGCTTTTATATTCCAATATACAACATTCCTTGTAATGACACATTCAACTTTTAAAAATATTAATTAAATAGTTAAAAAACTTTATAATTTATTAATGATAAAACACGTTCAACAATATACTCATTTATTTCAATCAGTAAATTATCCTTTACCTTTTAAACATAGAAATTTTGACTTAGTAGGAAATTTAATTATAATTTTTCTATGCGTATGTATACAATACATAGACACATAATGCATTTTAATGTTTGTATTTTATTCATCAACATTCTTCAATGTTTTTATGTAAAAAAAGAATGCAATAACACTTTGTTTAATGTTTTACATGTCATACAATTATGTTGCTACAATGTAACTGCCTGTTTTAATCTTTTGTACAGTACATTCACATTTTGTGTTCTTGGATAAATTTACTTGAAAACCAATAATTGTTTTTTTTTAATGTTAATTATGAAAAAAGTAAAAGTTGTGCCTCCATTCATAAACGTCACCACTTCTTACATTTAAAAAAACAAAACTAAGAAATAACTGGCAAATGTTGCATAAGTAATGAAATTTTTAATCCTTTGTTTTGTCAATAAAATTTATCCCTAGAAAGTATAAAATTTATATAGATAAATAATGATTTTTAATATAATATATGAGCAAAATAAATTTTATGATTTAAAGAAAAACTACATTTAAAAAATTAAATTATTTTCAAATGTATGTTTTGTATGTGAAACATACATCGGAAATAACTGAATTTAAATAATTAAGAAAAATTACATTAAATCAAATATGCTTTACAAAATTTCTTAAAAGGATTTGTTTTTTCTTCTTGAATTTTAATGTAATGCACAGAAGGATTTGTACTCTTCCTTTTTTCTAAATATTTTTTCTTATTTCGTCTAAAGTTTTTAAAAAATCTTTATTAAGTTTTAAAAACAAGCTATTTCCTTCTTTTAAAAAATGCTTGGAATTGTTATTTTATTCGAAGCAATTTTGTTGGCTTTCTGTGATTTATTAAAGTTACAGAAGATAATTATAATTTCTATAGATAAATTTCTAATTGTTTTAACTAAAGTATTGTTTAGACTGTGTTCTCTTGATTTGTAAATCATGCTTCAAATGTAGGGTAGATTACACAAATGTAGCACCATTAAACTAATAAATGATGACCTAAAAACGTTATTAAAAATTTATGAATTCACAATACTAAGGTTTTTACATTTTAGGACTATTTCTTGCATTTTAAGAAATAGTAATTGTATGAGAAATCTGTGTTGTAATACTGATGCTATTGCAATGAAATTTGTTCCATGTATTAGCTTCTACTATGTGTACACCTTAGAATGAGAAACATGTGAAATTGATGTGAAACTATCAAATACAAAGAGTACAGGAACATATTAAAATATTTTATAATATAGAAAGTTTGATATTCTTTTATGCCATTTACTGTCTATTTTACTGAACAGAATTGTAACAGTGGTTGCAACACAGTTCTTGGATTAATAATCCTTAAAATCGTTTAACTGTACATTTAATTTCTTAAAAATTAACATATTTTCCTGGTACATTTAGGTCATTATTTAAAAAAATATATTAAGCCTTCAGTGAGTGATTTTAATAAAATTTTAATGAATGTTTCATCATTATTTTGTACAAATGAATACGACTGCCTTTGTTTTATTACAGTATTTTAAAATTTTACACACAACTTGCTCTCATTATACGCAAATTTTGAAACTGTGTGTGTATTATTTTTTTTTTTATTACTTCCTATAATCAGTATTGTTGGTTTTGGAGTCTCCATACATATTTAATAATTATTTAGTGCAAGATTTTGTTTCCTATAATATATTAAGCTTTTTATATCTAGTAAGATTTTTTAAAACTTGTATTAGTTTTCAAATTAAATATATAATTGTATGTATTAAGAACACACACTAAAAAAAGTCTGGTGTTTAAAGGCTAAAACTAATAAAGAACTTTGCAAATAACACACATAAAGAAAAAAATGTGCAGTTCAATCATTTCAGGTATTACAAAAGACCAATAATCCTTCTTTTGTAAAAGGTACTTCATCCCCCTCAGGCATAGAAGGAAAAACTTTGCAGCTGAAGAAAGGTAGATCTTTTGTACCACCTGAAATGTCCGCACTGTGCTGTTTTTTGTTTGTGTGTTGTTTACAAAACTTTTTATTCATGTCATGTGTGTAAATCTGTATTAAAATTTGATGTTGGGAAATAAAATGTTTATGTAATTCTATATATATAAATTTTTACAAATTTTTGTCTAATATGAATCATTATTTTTTAAAATATGTAATGAGACTCATTCCAACTTATTTTTTCCTTTCTTTTGTCATATCCTGTTAGAAACCAAAGTAACTTTGCAAGAAGTAAGATAGCTATGGAATTTGTTCAACAATTTTGTGTTCAGATTATCAATATCTGCCATTTTGTGTTATAAGTATTCAGTATTGTCACATTTTATTTGTCAAAATACTTGTTCCTTAATAGAACTACATATTTTAAACAATGTATTATAAAGCAGTTTGGACAATTATTTTGCTTTCCATTCATTATGTATATAAATATATCATTTGAGATAATAAAAGTTTGCAGTATAAACTGTTATTAATATTATAATTATTACTGTTTGACTACACAATCATGCACCTATTGATTCAGGAAGTACTCTTTTTATCAGAAAACGGTGTGGAGACTTTTACAGGCTGTAAAAAATAACACAAACTACTATGGCAGTGAGGGCCATACTTAACCCTTTAATGTGCAGTGTTCCCGCTTTGGGATCGCGAGAACAACTGAATAGATTGCCCAAAGCTGAAAAAAGGGCAGCCGTTGCCATCGCTCAACATAACTACCAGCATGATGACAGACGATCGAAACGTTCATTGCGTGCCACGGATCTAGAGATCCTTTTTTGATGCAGCTGGCTGTGCCCGGCACAGCCAGCTGCGTCAACGGCTGCCCTTTTTTCAGCATTGGGAAAGGGTTGTGCCTCAAAGGGTTAAAAGTGAGGTGAGGGTAGCAGATGGACAACCCAGGTTTAGCTCAGTGTCTTTAATTTTTTTTTTTTTTTTTTTAATTCATGGGTACCAAATAGTCAAATCATGTCTCTATGTATTTATTTTTACACTAGTGTTATGTATGACATGTACTTAAATGTTCTGTTTTTCAAAGAGACGCCTGAGTTTTCTTGTGCTCTAAAATTTCAACATAAAAAGTTCTATAAGCTTTGATTCTTTAAAAAAATTGGAAAAAAAAAACTCTTTAAAAATCTAAATTTTGTCTTTTAATTGTCACATTACTCAACTGGTCTGAAATGTTTCCTTCTCCAGTGAAAAAAAGGTACTTATCTTACACTCTGTTATAATATATCAGTGGCGTAGTGAGGGGGGGGGTTGGGTGTCAGGACCCCCCCCCTTAAATTTAGCAGCGTTCTATTATTGACATGAAGAATGCGATCCATAATGTAGATTATCCGTTACATCAGTGCCTAAACCCCAGTAGCATAGCCTAAAATTTTTTTCTGGCTAAGCTATTGCAATATATATATATTTTTTTATGTCCTTATTAATCTGGTAGTCACTGTAAATGGTTATATGTAGAAAAAGATATGGTAAATGGCACTGGTGTAAGTGGTCATGTTACATTGGGGGTGGAGTGGGGCAAAATGTTTCCTATTGTACAAAATACTACCATCAAATAGGTGATATCTGAATTTTCTTGATTCCACCCCCCCCCCTTGGCACGTGCCAACAGGAGGGGCACGTGGGTTTATCGCCCCCTCGGTAAATGAGTAGAAGGGGCGAACTATATAATTCGCCCCCTCAATAGTTTGCTTACCATAGTTTTCTTTTTCCGGATGGGGGGAAGCAATTTTTCTAGCCCTTCCCCTCAAGAAAGCGGTTATTTAAACAAACTAATGAGACATAAATGAAAATTTTACTAGCTCAAAAGGAAAGGGGGGGGGCGAAATAGCTGCCAACGAAGAAAACTGTTATTTTAAGCAAACTATTAAGATAAAAAAAAAAAAATCGATAAATTAATTAGTTTACATGAAACTGATACAGGAAATTTGACTTACACTCGAATACTTTTTTGAGAGGGTGTACAGACGAGGTTAAAAAAGATTGAAGCCGATTATTTACAAAAATTGGTTGGGGGGGGGGGGGGCAAAATAGCTGATCCGTCCCTGAAGAGAATGATTATTGTAATTGAGCTATAGAAGTACAAACAAAAATTTTCCTGGTACCAAGGTTGACACCTTTTATTTTAAAAACATTTGTTGGTGGAGGGGGGGGGGATGAGGGGCTGGTGAAATGACTGCCCCCCTCCCGATTCGGAAAAAATCGTTCGCCCCCCCCCCACTTTCCAAGACGTTGGCACGTCCTTGCCCCCCTGAAAAACAAACAAACAGAGAAGGCATTTCAGTAGGCAGTATGAAGTGGGTGTTTGAATATTTGGGGATATTAAAATGTAGCTTTTACATCATAGAAACCTATTGCAAACACAAAAGCATTATTATTTTTGAGTGTGTCATGGGGAGTGATCATTCAAGATCCACAACTGAGTTAGGAGAGAATTTTGAAAAGTTGTGTGCTAAAATATTATGCACACTTTTGGGACAGTAAAGGGATCTATTATATTCCTACTTTGTTAAATTTAAAAAAATGCTCTTAATAAATACAAAATGTATTTTGTTACTGTTATCTAATACAATTTTAAAGTATAACTAGGTGGATCCGACAGTACCTTTTTAAATTTATTATAAAATATTTATTTCATTATGTATATAGATACAATATGGGTTCCTGTAGAGAACGTTAATATTTCTGACTGTTCCTTCGAAATTTTTAGAGGGAGGGAAAGGACATTTTTTACAGAATATGAATCCAATGAAAATTTTTAATACATACACACACACAAAAAAAAGGTACACTGGCTGACCGCCAACATAATAAGATGATGGGAGTTGGTTAGGTACCCCGGATAGAGGGAACTGACTGAAACCAGTTTAGAGTTATTCAGCTTTTCAGGAGATGGCAATTTGCATTTCCCCAGTAGCACAGCAATATTGGCCAATGTCGAAAACAGAGAGTTTGCAATATTGGCCAATATCGGTAAAAGCTGGACCTGCCAATATCTTAACGGCAAACATTTTTCTGATATCAGGCAATATTGGATGATCTGTATTGGCCAATATCGGTGAACGCTGGACCTGCCAATATCTGTAAAGGCTGAATGGGTTTAAAAATTATTTAATGATTTTGATCTAATTATAGGTAGTGATTAATTTTATTGTAGTGCTTCATCTTGGTTTATAAATCTTGTGATTAATATTTGTACCTGGAAATAATTTTTCATGCAGCATTTAATTATCTGTCCAGCTTTGGTTTCGAACAAAGAATCACAGGAATGACAATAGAATGTGCTAACCACTACATGGCGTGGGACTTGTTCCAGAATGTCAAAAGTTTGAAGTGAATGTTGGAAATGGAATGTTTTGGAATGTCGTTGTTTTGCGAGATCATCCAGTACTGCCCGATGTCAGTCTGAATGTTTTATTTTTTGCGTGAAAGAGAACGAAGTGTAAAACATTAGTTATATTAAGGCAAGTTGGAGTGTTTAGGCTGATTAATTTTATATTTTTCGCCTAGTTGGTAAAATATAAAATTAATCAGCCTAAACACTCCAACTTGCCTTAATATACTTGAAAGGTTGATAAAATCTCTTTCTAAAATCAATTATATTATTTATAACCTCTACCTAAGATAAATAAACACAGAATGTCAGCTTAAAAGCTAATTACAAAATTTTTGATGACTGAATATCACAGTACCAATATTGGGCAATATTGGCCGAAATCGGTGCAAAATGGCTGATTTGAACTGATTCCATGCTGTAATTGGCCAATACTTCTGTGCTACTTGGGTTCCATCAGAAATGCACTATGAAATGTTAAAGATCACTTAAACATGGGGTAGTTGTTTTTTTTTTTTTTTTTTTTTTTTTTTTAAAGTGTACAGACCAAAATACAGCTCTCTTGCATACAGACAATGCTACAACTCAAGATTACATCAGCATGGCGCCTGCCCTGGGCGTGTAACATTGGGGGGGGGGGGAGGACAAAAGGTTTCCTACTGCAGAAAATATTTAAAAATAGGTGATATCTGAAATTTTCGTAATTTTTTCTTTCGGGGTGGCAACCGGCCCCCCCGCCTGTGCCTCTAGTAAGTTGCTCCTATAGCAAACCTTAATTTAGCGCTTCCTTCTTTGGAACAACTGAGTTTGCAGCCCCTAATACGATGCTCGGGGCATGCGCCCCCTTTGCTCCTTAAATGGTGTACGCAAGGTGGGGGGGGGAAGTTGTTGCCCCACTCCTTCTTTTGCTGATATTTTTTTCCATATTTATTATTTAACTCCGTCTATATATATGTCATTTTTTATAATTAGATTATGTCTACCCCTCTCTTGAAGGAAGTCTGCATAAGAACCGAAAGCAGTTATGCAAAAGGAAGGAGGGGGGGGGGGGAGAAACGTAAATCTGGCATGGCTAACTGGGATCTTCCCCCAGCTATCCAGACAAAACTGAGAACAATAGAGCATTTCGACGGGCTGCACCTCTCTGCGATCGGTCGCCGTCTTGCGTGACAGCTTGGGGTTCTCGTAATGTATTTCAATGGGAAAAACTCGATTTTCAACATTCAAAAAAAGTATTAATTTTATTTTTTGGATGATTGTAATGGATGGAATTTTTTAATCAGACCTTCGACTTTTGAGTCCCAGGTGGCGTTTAATATTTTTAAAAGCTTAACATATAACATTTTAACCATATTTTAAGAGACTTTTTCCGCTGGTACTGCGTTCGGAAAGATAACATTATGTACCGCAATGAACACGACGTTTCTTTTAAGATACGGCAGGTTATTCGGATTACTGTTTGTTTACAAATATCGTGCTGCATGCTAAATTTTATTACGCTGTTGTGAGATTTGTGGCAAAAATAAAATTTTATTTTTGAATTATAATTCATCGAAAATTCTATATGTCCTAGAAAACATCAAATTACATTAATATTTATATTAAAAGAAGTGTTTATTAAAATTCCTATTACAATATATTCAGTTTTTTTTTCTTTTATGAAAAATAAAATGTACTGCTTGTTATTATTAATCATTATGTTAAATAAGACAAGACCAGTTATCCGATTAATAAAAAAAGTGTTATTGCATTCATCACATAACATATTTGTACATGTAATTAATCTAATACGTATGAATATGGAATTAAAAAATATTCCAATAAATTAACTAAATTAAAGACGTAGACCAATTAATGTAATCTGTACTTAGCTGCATAATTATTTAAATTGACAGTAAACATGAGTGCAATATGTAAATTTATGATAATTCCATTATGTTACATTCAGCTTCTGCACTTTTATTATAAGATGGAACTGGAAAACATTTCTGTTTCACAATGTTAACTCATAGAACTGTACTAAACAGTTCTACAATTACATTTTTGATTTTTACTTCAAGCTAGAATCAGAGCAGAAATCAAAAGCTGGAACTCTGCCCCTGTATTTCTTTTTTCTGGGTGAATTTTTTCATATCGGGCAAAAACCAGCAAAGCTCATGAATATTGTGCTCCGAAACCTAACACTAGTACATTAATTCATAAATTTTCCCCTTTTCAAGCACAAACTGATTTTAGCAGACAGACAAATCAGGCTACACCTCGAACAGATTTGAGAGTCCCGAGTCCACCAGATTTTGGGTGTTTTCTGTATGATGTTTATATTTCTTCCTGCTAATTTCTGGCTATTTAATTTTATATCACTGTTCTGTGAAAAAATTATTATATGGGAAAATCTTTAAATTATCGTTATTTTAATTAAATGTGCTACCAACCCCATATTGCAGGGGTTTTCAGTTCGCTACTGACTACTGAGTATGATTATGAACATAAGAATATTAAGTCTCAGGCACCTTTTTTTTTTTTTTTTTGCTAGAAATTAAGCCCTGGAGCAATTAAATGTTTTCTCATTGAAAAACTTCTTTCATTAATTTCCAAAAAGTTACACTTTTTGTAAGTAACCCACATATGAAAATATCCCCAATCAGTAAATTGTGCTCCATATTCTAATGAGGTGATGCACAAAATTTGAGAATTGTCAATCTGAAAAGTGTCAAAGGTGTGAAGATAACAGGTACTGACTCAAACCACTTTTCAGTAGCTCTTGAAGGGGAAAAAAATCACATTTTAAGGGTCATATAGATATTATGAAAGAATATTTTACATTCAAATTCAATCAGCTTTGTTTATAGATATCTCTTAAGACGTTACATGATGAAAGGCTGAAATTTTGTATATCACCTCATTTGTACATGGGGTACAATTTTGCTTCCTATTTTTTGCATGGGAATTTTTTTGTATGGTAGTTGTAAGCAAATTTAAAAAGTGTAACTCTTTGAAAATTAACAAGAGGAATTTTTTTTAATACTAGGGGC
Organism: Cheiracanthium punctorium; assembly: GCA_038373885.1. Classification (NCBI taxonomy): domain Eukaryota; kingdom Metazoa; phylum Arthropoda; class Arachnida; order Araneae; family Cheiracanthiidae; genus Cheiracanthium; species Cheiracanthium punctorium. The sequence continues at coordinate 118,670 of JAWZYV010013292.1, forward strand.
CAAGGCCCCAGACTCGCTACGCTCGCTTTTCGTATGAGGCATTTGGCCCCTAATCAGGCTTATTCGTAAAAAAGACATAATTTCAACAGACAAAACCCGAAGATTGGATTAGATAGAATGTTACTGAGCTACACATTGCTTGGTTCTTGCATGTTCATTGGTACATAAAAATTTAAACTTCACACTACAGTAGACCCCCTACCCCTCATAACACGGAAGATATTTTGTTATGGGAATCCGTGTTGTATACGGGTCCTGAGCTATACTCCACCTGGAGTGCAGACTCCTCTTATAATCGCTGGAAAAATTATTTGCACGCCTCAGAAACACAATGATATTTAATGTTGCCATTCAAAAGTTATATTAATTAGGAGCTAAAGCGTAATAAAATCAGAACATCTGTTTCAGCTGTATTTTTAATAATGTAAAACCTATTGGACACCTTGCGAATTTGCCACCCACGGCGATTTTTCATTATTTGGCGAGTTGCGTACATATAAAGTTAATAAAAGCTACGGAATAGATAGGATAGCTTGCCACCAATGGCGACTTTTCATTATTTGACGATTTACACATGCTCACAACCTATACTTACTGTTCATTTAAGGTTACCGGAAAACCATTATCCATATTTTCATTTACATAATCGTTTGCAGATTGGCGTACTTAGCACCACGAATTATACCATCTCATCCAAAGTGTACTATAACTGCTATAATGGCAAACGCCGCCAAATATTTCTACTGGTAGCAAATAATCCCGCTGGACCGAACCGGCTTTAAAATAATCTGCATTTTAATTATTTTTCATTTTCAAGATATTAGTTATTCTGTTTTGGAAAAACGAATAATCGCTAATTCTAAACTCCTGTTGTCTAAGCGAACTTACTATTTGAAAATTCTCAACTTTGTGTAACACATTTTGAGTTACTTATTTCATATAGTTTTTAATTTGGCGTAAAATGGGCGTAATTCTAACTCATGTTTGTAAATTTCACGCGATTCTAGATACTTGGAAACGCTTTGTTGCAAAGGAATGAATGATTTTATGCCAAATCTGGCAACCATTATGTTTATTTTTTCAGTTTTTTATTAATATCTTCTAAAATAATTCGATTTTCGAAATTTAAGTCAGCTTAGCAGGTTCCTCGGAATTTTTCGAATCTGTGGACAATCTTTTTCGAACACCTTAGTCGAAGTTCAAATCCCCACGGTTTAGGAGGAGATAGGCCAGCAAGCTTTGACAGCGGCAGCGGCCTTTACTTTTTTTAGAATAGAGAGATTTTGTCAAGACACAGACTGGAGTTCCTTTTCGCATTTTAAATGGAACAGTTAAAATGACCCGTTAAACAAATGTTAAAAAAAAAAAGATTTTGAAACGAAGTTTGGAGGAGGGAACGTGCCCTCCCCCCCCCCCCCCACACAAATTGTTACGCTGTTTGTTTTAAATTTTTAAACAAATTATTGTTTAACTGATTTTGGTACGAAATTGGGGAGAGCATAGGGAGATATGTGCCCCCCCCCCAATCATTTCAGCACTACCATAGATTTTCCTCTATTTGTTTTGATAAAAATGATTTCATCCATTCTGTAGATGTATTCGGATATTTCCGAAGAAGAACCCCTTCACCCATCGCAACCTCTGTTTTAACCCCGAGTTTTAGTGACCGGATGTGTTGTGTTATCCGTCATTCATCAACGCGCGACGAAGAGAGTATGTACCTTCACACTGTCTACCCTCTTCTCCCGGGGCTATTTCTTTGTTTGTGCTTCTTGGAAAAACGTGAACGTGACCTTGACAACCCAGTAGTCAATTGTGGCCGTTTCTATTGGGGGGGGGGGGATTCAGTGTACGGAGCATGTGAGTGTAAAAATGATACAAAAAAAAATCAAATACTTAAAAAAAATTCAGTTCACCAAAAGGCGCTCTTTCGGATGCCCACTCCTTCCTTACATTTTTTTATTTCAAGCGCCCCCCCCCCTACACACGCACACACTCATCCAAAAAAATAAAACCCTTCAATATTGTGCGCTTTTTTCCGCCCACCAAAAACGCCCACGGAAGAAACGCCAAACGGAAAAAACGCGAACGGTAAAAACGCCCACATGATTAGTTTTTACTAAATATTGGGCATAGACATTCTTTGACATAAAATTTCTTTTGTTTTGGAGTAAAGGGGTAACATTTCAGTTCGGTAGGTGTGGGAGTGGTAAACCTCTTACAAAGCTACTGTTATTAGGTTTTTCGAAGCATATAACATACGAACCATAGGAAAAGCGTCGGAAGGGGGCACAAGGGGTCACGTGCCCCTCCCCGCGTGCTTCCCCCCAACATCGTCTCAAAAAAAATTTTAAATAAACATTTGTTTGAAAATTTAAAAAATTTTCCTTTTTTGCTTTTATATTCGATATGTGCCCCCCCTCAAATCTTTCCTGTGCCGCTCCAAAATTTCAATACGTCTGGATGCAGTGATAAGCCTTCCTTAGGAAGCCATTGTTTATAATATTATTAGGTATTGTTATAAACGCATAATATACATATGAACAGTGTTGTAGTGCTAAAAATGTTTTTTGCGGAACGCCTGACTCCACGTAGGGGGGTGGGGGTGGGGACAAATTTATGACAACTAGTAATAAAACCCTGCTTTTTTATGTCAGTAAGAGACTATGGATAATTTTGAAAAAATCTTTATTGAGCCAAACAGAGTGTACAGTTAAGTAAAATTTTAGTCTAAAGCGATGTAAAAATTTTTGGGATAGGATAATTAATTTTAAAATGTTCATTTTACCTATCCGAAGTGTCTAATAAAGCAGAATGTTACCCTATAACTATCCTTGGGGAGGCTGAAGCTTCTTAGTCCCTACCCTGGATCCGCCACTGACTGATCAAGTGGTTTGTCACAAATTTCATTGCCTGCGATGAAACCACCTCGTTTAACATCTGTGTTCATTTTGTTATCGAGAGTCTAGTGGTTCTATGTATTTTATTATTTGCATCCATGATGGTGATGTTTATTTTCTTCTGAACAGAAAATGCAGGGGATTGAATTTCTAATCGACTAGACCCAGTTATCAGTTCATTGGGATAATTTCAACTATAAAGGTATTCGTAGAATTAGGACAGGAATATTGCTAGTGTGAGCAGGCTATATAAGAATTTCTCTTTCTTTTTAACATTCACCACAACAAAATAATAATCTTACCTTATTTGGGTTCCGGATCGCCGTTCCAGCTCACAAAAATGTACCGGAACGTCGATCCGGTGCGTTCCGGCCCCACTACACCCCTGTTCGTTAGAGCAGGCTGTAAAATAATTTCTCTTTCTTTTTAAGATCCACAACAACAAAATAGTTATCTTATCTTATTTGAGCTCCAAGTGTGAAGGTCCCGAGTTTGGATCCCATCGCGCGTCCGTCGACCTAACCGTACAGAGTTTTCCGTGGTTTTCTCCGAAACTTAGCGTAAATACGGGTTAGGACTCCTTAAGCCTTGATTTCCTGCCGGCGTCCAGCGACCAGAGTGATTAATGACCTTAGCGGTGCCTCTCGCGTCCAAAGAACGCGTTTGTTAAAAGTGGTTTGCTACTCGCGAAAGCGGCGGGAGGGGACGTCCAGATCTGGTGGACGCTCGGCGAACGCCGCTTGCCGTGGAGAATTCGTGGACGCACAAAAGAAATACACACAATCCAACGTACCTTGGATTTTAACGAATTCACATTAAATGAGTATTAATGAGTAGTTATTTATTGTGAATGGAGAATATAAGTATACACTAATATAAGTATACACGAATATAAGTATACACTGTTTACGCCCTTTTGGACGCCCACAAGTTTCTCACATTTTTTTTTTTTTTAATTCACGTCCCCCCCCCCTCTTCTCTTCTCAAAATACAAACCCATTCAATATTGTGCGCTTTTTTCCGTGATTCAAATACATGATTTCTGTGACGTATCTTCGTCTCAAGCATATAACTTTGGAGAGTGACGTCGCAGTGTAACTGATAATTCGTCACACTGTGACAATACTGTGTGACATACATGTGACGTTGCAGAAATATTATGCAGGCCAATACCCAGACCTTTGTTTGGGTAGTGGCTGCTGTTTGATGCACAGTAAGATGCAGTGTAATCTGCTGTTTGATGCACAGCAAATTTGCATCAAACTTGCAGTAAGCTTGATTCATTAAGTCAATAAACTTGAATTAAGCTTGAAAATTTCAAGCGTGTAAGCTTAATGCAATCAAGTGTTCAAGTTTACACTTGCCCAACTTGCATTAAGCTTGACATAGCAAGCTTGAAATAGCAAGCTTAATTCAAACTTAAAAAATTTTCCTAAATACATGGGTCGCCTGTCGGCGAACTCGTCCCATATATTTTAATTTTCCACGCATTTTCCTCTCTAAGCTGAAACCTCAAGTTATCTTAATCGGTTTTCATCTAGCGTCCGCGATCGATCTCCGGACTTAAGGTGTGGGAAGCCAGCGTCCTAACCACCAAGCCAATCTGACTCGAGGAGACATGACTAAAGTTTGAAGTGACTGTTATGGTTGTCACGCCGTTTTTTGGTGAGACTGATCAGTATTGGCTGATGCCGATCTGCCTCTTTTATTTTTCTATGGGATGAATCAAAATTAAAATAATGTTATGTGTGATTTATAGACTCTACTAATAGGGAGATAAGCATAATATAAACTTAAAAGCAGCACACGTTTTAAAACTTTCAATATCGTAACACTTATGTTGGGCAATATTGGCTAAAATCGTGACAAACGACTGATTTCGAAATCAATTTTGTAGTATATTTGTATTTTATTTTAAAGAATTTCAATATTTGGAAATATCATACGGAAATTCATATTTCAGACAAATGTATATTAATTTCAAAAGTCAGAGTACAGTTCTTTTTTTTTAAAGTTCATTTTAAAATTCAAGAGATTACAGCTAACATTCGATATAAATTGTCACAAATTTTTATTGCAAAATTCACAATTCTAATAGTTTAAAAATGGGAAACGTCACATATTACAATCATTCAGATGCACTTCATATATAAATGAAATACATTTTTTTAACAAAAGCAATTTCCTCCTTACTATCCTGACATCGTTTTGCCGAATATGCGCTAAATATTCATCTTCATTTCTAATATTTGGAATCCATACATCCCACATCCAAATATAAAACTTAACAGGTTGATTTATAAACCGAATATTCGTTACTTCCTTAAGCCGAATTTCGCTTAATTAGACGTCACCCGAAAGAAACTTTTTTTCCTTACAGCTATCCGCTTTATCCTTTTCAAAGAAAACCCATCCGAAGAGATGTTTTCCTTGTACTGTGATACGAAACTTATAAGTAACCCATATGTCAGTCGATAAAGGTTTTTTTTTGTCGGCTTTATAAGCAGCTGCCGAGGAGGCGCGAAGCAGCGAATTGAACACGGTGACTGTCGCTCCTGCAGCAAAGGTCCCAAAGATACAGTAGCAAATGTACCTTCCTTCGTCTGACATTACTTTTAAAAGACTGGTGAAATATATCACTGCAAAAGTCACACACAACCAGCTGTAAACCATGAAGGCAAAATTGTTCACGATCCAAAGTGCGAGGTGAGGTTGCAGTTTTCGCCGGAATCCTGTCAATCTGGCACGATAACGGAAGATCAGTTCCGCGACGAGCGGAACAACCAAAATCATGTACATATTCACGATAGTAGGGAAAAAGATATAAAGCATTTTAGATCTGGCATTTACATGTGTGTAGGTAAAGGGCCCAAACATCCTCTTCGTGAACTCTATCTTACTTAGGAAGTATGTCATCCCTCCCTGAACGATACCCATGAGCCAGGCTGCTCTAAAAATGTAACTCCTATCAAGTATATCTAAGGTGTACTCGTTGACGCCGTGTGGGACGATTTTCATATAGCCTCGTAAAACAAGACAATTCAGAACATAGGGATGGAGGAAAACTCCCCACGAAAGCATGGACATAGATATAAGATTGAAGCTAGCAGTGAATAGACGGACCATTTGAATCAATTCCTCAACGCTGCCGTCGATGGGTAAATACCACGGGAGAGATAGTGAGCGAGTACGAAATCGCAATTGTTATTATGCCCCATCTGCCGAGGAGAAATGCGATCCATATTGTACAGTGCATAAACAACACAAGCTCGCCCGGGAGCACCCAGGGTAAGATCATAAATTCTATGCCCGCTTTTCCTAGAAACAAATCTTCGCAAACTGCCACCCAATATTCTTCCCTCTCGTAGAAAGAAGAGTTCAGATCTGAGAAGAGGTCTGAGAATTCCTCATTTCCCAAGTACACTATTGTGCAATTCAGAGTGTGTTCACTCGCGTTGACTATCGGATCGGACTTTTCGATTATTATCATAGAGCTGTTCTTCAGGATAGACGAAGCGGTTTGGAGTACCAGAAAGTCAGTAGGAAGAGAGGAATTAGTGTCTTCAGTTGGGGAATTGTTAAAGAGGGCAGAAGAGTTCTCGGAAAAGAGAGAGTTGTCCAGGATAGGCAAAGAAGGGTCTTCAGCATCGCCGCAGACCATGTGCATCTTGAAAAGCAGCATTGCAAAGAAGGAGAAGAATAGTATCATTTTCAGTGCTAGGCCTCTGTTTTTAGATACGTGGAGCAGTAAGGACTTCTGGACAGAATAGAACGGAACAGTCTCTTCTTTTCAAAATACTTTATCTGAAATACAGAGTATGAAACTAAATTAATTTTTACTAGAATTGCTAATAATTGTTAATCTATCATTAGGGTTGGACGCGAGACGAGAACTAACTTGCTGCTGTTTCTCAGAGTCGCCGAAGTTTTACACCTGTCTGAAAAATTTACTGATTGTGTGTGCTTTGTCTCGTAAACCTTTTAACCCTCCAATGTTTTATGTTCTCATATTTATCACTATATCACATGTACTACATGCATCGCGACAACTTTTTTATCATGTATCCGTATGGAAATGTTTTATGCAACGAGGCTAAAAAGAAAGTAAACGCAAGCAATTCTCCACAAAATATTAATGACACTAGAACTTACTCCGACCCAATTCTAAATCATCTAATAAAATCATGGGTTGACCTAAAATTACTTGAGTTAAAAGAAAAACAATATACATGAAATTTTGTTTTACTAAGTTTCTTAACAACTGATATTGCTCCCATGCGGGAAGTCTGTATTATATAATGGAAGAGTGAGTAGCGAGAATAGCTCCAATACTATTTAACTACTTTTTTAAAATTCATTTACTTACGAACGCATCGCCATTCAATTGTGATATTTGGTATGCAGATAGTTATTTAGTATTTTCAAAATACATATACACATACCCTGATAGCTCGGTGATCCCCAAATGATACAAGTCACAATCCGGTCACGAGTAGTCATTGCGACGTGGATGTGTAGTAACTGTGAGGTTGATATTCCCACTCTCGTGACATTCACCTTGTGACTCTAACATGTGGTTGGTCACATGGTGACCTGACATGGCCATATGCTGACCACAGATAAAAGGTGGACCAAATACGAGAAAAAAATGTGGTACTGCCATCTGTCTTGAATATCTAGAACCTCTTCTGAGGATTCCGGTTCCTTCCGAGCTGCATGAACTCGAATCAACTGGTTGGTTAAAAAATGCGCTAGCGTTACGCCATTCAGCCTTGCAACGGTTCTTTCAAAAAGTTAACTAATTGTAAAAATTAGTTTAAAAAACTGAAAGTTTAGTGGCGCACTTTATAATTAGTGGGAAAATATATTTATTTTTAAATTAAAACATAAATTATATTTTTGGAAATATAGATACATTTTCCTTTTTCAAATATTATTTTCAAGGAGTCTGAGTGTTTTTATTTATCTCTATATTATACATAAATATGACAGTAATTTCTTGAACATTAACTACTTACTTAGATACATTACTTAGAAGTGTATTTTCAAATTCATAAATTTCAATAATTTAGTAAGCTGTGATATAAAGTAGATTTTTTTCATTCAAAAATTATTTTCTTTTGGTTAGATCCCCCCCCCAATTTATTATCAATAAATTAGTATGATTTTTTAAATATTTTGGAGGACCTCAGGATGCTAAAATCTAAAAATATTTTAGAGACAAGCACATACGACAACTCAAATTTATCAGTCAGATGTTTTCACAGGCTGACTCAAATTGTTTTAGCTGAGAAAAATTTGATTGTAGGAAAATTTTAACTTTTAGGAACAGCTTGGATATTTGTCACCACGGCGAGATGAAATAAGTCGCTGCACTAAATACGCCAATCTGGCAAGGATTATGCTTAAGAATATAAGGAGAACTCTTATTGAGAATGACAAGTGCAACGGGAAATGGTTATCGATTGTGCGCATACGCAAATCGCCACAGAATTAATTACCCGGGTCCTTTCTTTATCATTGCAGCTTGAGTATTCACATTCCTTTCCTTTACAATCTATATTTATATTAATACCCCATTTACAGTCAGCAACTCGCGCTGGACCAACTTTTCCGACGGACTTGAAGGCGTGGTTATCTTTAAGGGTTGCAAAAGTAAACAAACTCTCTCCGACGCCAAATAGTCAGCGCATCGCTGATTTGGCGTGCAGGTTCTTATTTTACTTATCGTGCGTTGGTATATTTACATCGGATCGGCAGCATTGGATGGGCAGCAATCTCCAATTCCAAAGTCCACTTGAACGCGGCCATAATTTTATTTACACGTGATTCTGACATCGAGCCAAGCTACCAAGCCTCGAACATAGTCGCCATTGCTCGAAATTGCTTATGACGTAGCATAAGCGTAAAGTTTTCAAAATTATTGGAGGGGGGCGGACCCCACAACCACATATATTCACGTCAGTGGCGTAGTCAAGGGGGTTCATAACCCCCCCCCCCATGAGGAATTTTTTGCCATACAAAATGTATATTCTTCACTCCCTTATCATACAACCGTATACATATATGTAAGTTTCAGAAGACGTAAACACCCCCCCCCCCATGAAAAATTTCTGGCTACGCCACTGATTCACGTACATATAGTTTAGTCATAGCTGCCAACTACTACGGAATAGAATTAACCACTTTTTCTACATGATTTTTCGGCTTAAAATATAGCGAAATTTTTGTGCTGCTTGCACGAGCTGGTTACTATTTTGAAAAAAATAATTAAAAAATATTCTGTTTACAAAAAATGGTTAATTATATTTCGTAGTAGTTGGCAGCTATGACTTACTATATGTAAGTGTAAATTATTGGAGGTGCTCGAACTCTATGGGTCTATAGAATTCTACACCTATGTAAGGTAAGTATCCATGTTAATATCTTCCTACCATGTTATAAGTTAAAAATAGAAGCAAAGTAAAAAATCCAAACGAGGGGAAAAAAAAAAAAATCGATGAGATGGTGCATTTTAGACACATCTGAACTTTTCTTCATTTCATACTTTACATTGCATAATCCGATTTTAATGAACCAGAGCAAGGCGAGGGCAGCTTATAGTAACATTGTGTGCTACAGGGCGTCACAATGAATACTAAATCCTGATTGAAATCAAAAGAAGAAAATTTTTAAAAGTACAAGTAAAGGTTTTTATAAACGTTTGTAAATAGCGTGAAATACTTTTTCTTGTGTTAGTATAAATTAGTTTTCTGTATTGAGTAGTAAATTATTGGGTGGGCTCAGCCCCTATTCACATTTTATTGGGGGGGCTCGAGCCCCACGGGCCCATATAACTCTACGCCTATGTGACGTAGCAGGAAGAAGTACTCTGATTGGCCGAAATTTCGTCCGACTCGGATTTTTTCCTTCGGAAAGGAAAAAAATTTGGAGTTTGCGGTCGTCAAGGTAACGGCGGAGAAAATCGGCCGGAAACTTGATTTGCAAGGAAAGTTGGTCGGATTTTTCTCAGTGTGATAGCCCTATTACTGACCAGGAAATGCTGGCCATGGGGGGGGGATTTTACTGCTTCTGAAGGCAGTGAGGGTTCACATTCGGCTTTACTTCTCTTCTCTCACGTAACCACACACGGGCATTCACTTGTCCTGTCCTCGAAAATCCCTCCGAGGGGAATATCAGTGAGTGGGGATGGTCAAGACGAGGAGCAATGCAATATCGGTTATGGGTGTTTAGACTTGTTTTTCTCCCTCCTCCTGCTCACTGCCGCGGAAATGGGCTGAGTGTAAAGGAGCCATGGTAAATGGATTTCTCTTCCATTGCAGGGGCAACGCCGGGCCACGCTGCTAGTATCACATAAATCAGATTTTTATGATTTCGATTCTGGAGAGGGAAGGGGGACTGGTTCGAGATAGAGAATATTGACTAACGAACTTAGTCAATTTGCGAATCAAATTCGTACCTCAAGGTATAACTAGAAGAATGCATTTAACACTTAAAGTTAATAAATTATCTCTTATGTTTGGTATAATTTTCGTGTTCTTTTTTTTAATAGAAAGTGTCAATATTTTTTACAGTTATATTTAGGCCCGTCGCTAGCGGGTGTGCAGGTTGTGCACCGCACAAAGGCGCCAAGGTAAAAGGGGTGCCGAAACGACTGAAGAAGAATTTAGCGAAAAATTAACATTTTCGAAAAAAAAATTTCAAAAAATAAATATTTTTTTTTGTTTAAGTTTATATTGCAGACACTTAGGAAAAGGCTTTCCCCTTTGAAATGCCTCTCTACAATGTTTTCCAAGGTTTCATCTTACAAGTTCTTGTACGCAGCCCTGCTTTGTTAGCATCCTTCCCCCCCCCCCAATACCTTAGGCCAGCGTTTCTCAGCCTGTGCGGCGCAGAGCGTCTGCAGGGGGGGGGGGGCTGCGAGAAAAACCAAAGAGAAAGTAGTGATGCATGTTTTTAAAAGATAATCTTATTTATTCTCATTTTTACTAAAAAAAATCTATCCATTTTCGCTTAAAATGTTCATTCAAACTTTACTGATAACATTATTTTGAAGGAAATTCGATTAAATGTTCATTGTTGAAGATTAAAAAACTGAATATATGCTGAAAAATGTGAGGGGAGGGCGCCCCCGTAAGTTACCCTAGTAGCACAATTAGTCCAAAAGACGTTTAAAACACGTCTTCTAACGTCAAAAAACGTGTTTCCAACGTAATTTGAACGTTTTTTGAACTAGTTGTGCGACTGGGGAGCCTTTGTTAGGGGGGGCGCAACGTTAAAAGGTTGAGAACTGCTGCCTTAGGCAAAAACTTTCTCCGAGTTTCCTCAAACTTGTCTTTCAGTGCTATCTACAAGGTGAAATTTACTGATATGTGATACCATACTTACTATGGTGATGATATGGATGATCGTTTTCAGATTCCTTCCCATTCATGGGCGTCTGCCTGAGGTCCTAATGCCCCATTTACATTCAGCCCTTCCCACTTCTTTTCTCGCTGCAGCTGTTTTCCCGGGAAATACTTCTGCGTCAGCTCCAAAAGCAGTAAGCATTTACATTCAGCTGTACTCGCTTTCTCCTGTATGTAGTTTTCTACTGTACTTCCGTCCTCCTACCTTAGAAATCTCCTGAAGTGGTATCGTGCCGGGCAAAGAGGTCAGCAAGAAAGGTCATGGCATGAGCAGGACGAGAGAGGTTCTTACACTCCTGTTACTGCCATTTCTCCCGCTCGCTGCCGTGAAAGTGGTCTGAGTCTAAACGAGGGGTGAGATGTTGCAGAGAGAAGCACTGTTGCACTTGTTGATGGTAGGGACTCATCTTGGGCTTTCCCGCACTTCAGTAGTAAAATATTAAAAAAAAGTTGAGTACACTAATTCACTACACCGACGGCTTCGGGAGAGGCGATCCGGGAGTCCATGATGACAAATGCAAATCTGGGAATGGACATGGACCCAAAAGGGGCGCAAAGAGAAATACATTTTATATTTGTTTCTAATCGAAGTTGCCTGGTACGTAAATGAGTGCTCATATAGAAAGGTAGATCCTGCTCCTTCCTTACGTGTTACTAAAACAATACAAATTCAGTATAGAACACGTTAATTTTTGTGTTCTATACTGAATTTGTATTGTTTTAGTACAAGGGCAGTCTAGTATTTTATAGCCTGATAAGAGTATTTCCCTCATAGAAACACTAGTATAGGCATTCTTGCATGGGTCTCAAAATTTAAAACGCTTTACCAACCTAACAGAGAAGTAACATGAATTGGCGTTTAAGTGTTAATTATTTTCTAAAATACATAAATACAATCTACTTTATTTGTATTACACATTAACTGAAATCCGAAGTATGGGATCCAAGGGTGGGCGATCTCTCCTTCCCTGAAATTTGCGGAGTTGCTGAGGAGTTTAACCGGGAAAAATAGTGTAATTATAATATAGATAATTAAAGAGAAAAATAATGTGAAATCGTGCGCCAAGGGTATCCCAATAAAAATAAAATTCTTTTAGAAAAATTAAATGCGCAGGGCATGAATTGTTTTTTGTCTGTCCGGCAAAGTTTATCAAAATGGATTAAGCTGGTTTTAATACTAAACACCGCATATTATATTCAATGCACGTGTTGTATGGAACAGGGAAGACAAATACGCTACACTCATAGATTATGATGCCTATTCCAAACAGTATTTAAAATGTTGAAGTATAGTTGGATTATGCTTGTCAAACATTGTAAAACAGTTTTAGTAGTTCATTTTAAGATAGATTTCGATTACAAAGATGTGTTTTGTGGAACAAGAAAGGGTTGATTCCAACTCCAACACTCCCACTCTCACTAATCTGAAAAATCGCCACACTTTATCGAGGTTTGCAGTCGTGGGTCTCTAGAAGTTTCAACATCCCCAGTAGAACAAGATGAAAACTTAAGTGAACAAATTAGCGATAAAAACACCCGTGAAGGAATTTGATGACACTTAATTATTAAACCTACATTAATTGGCAATCCAAAATAATTGTTGTACTTACATGCTGTTCCAAACCATTTTTTTTAATTCTAAATTATGGTTGCCACATAAATACAAAAAATCATCATGGTAACTGTGTATGCTTAATTAGCGCTGCCTTGGCAAGAGTGTGGCTGTTTAATTAGGAATCAACCCAAGAAAGACAAACACAGCTCAATAATGTATTATGATGCACATTCAAAATAGTATTTAAAAGGGTGAAGTATAGTTAGAATATGCTTGGCGAAGATTGCAAAACAGTTTTAGTAGGCCATTAGATAGATTCCGATTCCTAAGATGTGTTTATGGAACAATTGAGAAAAATACGGCATACTCATGAATAATGATACACTTTCCAACTTATTGGAATAAGAAAGGAAAATAGGGAAGACACATGGATTATGATATGCTTTTAATATACAGCACTTTAGTGTGTATTTAAAATATGAAAGTGTTTCCTTTCGATATTTTGTTTATTATTTCTCATTGTATTCATTCATTCTTAAATGAAGTTAATTGACGTATGGTTACTTTTTAACTGCTGCAAAAATGCTACTATTTTGGCAACTAAAATTAAGAAAATGGCTATTAAACTGGTGATTTTTTATGTCGGGCAGGCTACTTATGACACTATTTTTGCCTCCTGACATTGGTGGATACACTGTACACACTTGTAGTTTATGAATAGATATGTTAAGATATTAACTTATTCTTGGCTATGACAATTAATAAATAAGTAAATTGCTCCAAAAGATATATTAATATAAAACATGACATATACAACAAATGTATACCAGTATGCATTGTGACTGAAGTAAAGCATAGAACTGGCTCTTGAATGAAGGCGAATTAAAGTGAGTTTTTTAAGTTAATTTTCCTATTTTTAGTTTTTGATTTTTTGATTTAGAATTTTAGTACTTGTTCAAGTTTTTGATTGTGATTCAGATTTGAAGAAGAACTGATTTTAGTAGCATCAAATGATTGGTTTTGAAATGAAGACTATATGAAGGAATTTTTCATCTCCAGCAAAAGTTTTAGAACTATAATTAATATAAAAGTAAAATTATGAAAGTGTTTACTATTTCTCAGTTCCGCATTGTTATATGGTTTATAGAAATTAAAAAAACAAAAAGAAAGGTTCTTTTCTCTTTCTTTCAATAAGGAGACTGGGGGTATTTAGAGGACAACCTGACATTTTTTTTTTATTTTATTCTAAAAGTTACTGATGGCAGGACATTTTTTGAATAATGTAAAAGGTGTATGACTCCTAAATTTTACTGGGACCCGCACTCGTCGCCAACGTAAAATTCGCCGCGTTTTGCTAACCTTACTGTAAATAGTCGTGTTATCGCGCATGGATCATCATGTTTTTGAACAGCTTTACAGAGAAACTTGATGAAATGAATGTAACAATTCAGCTTAAACGTACCAAATACGGAATTGACGACAATTGCTGTTAAAATTCATTAGTTGCAAACACATAAATGTTATGATTTATATGACATGATTTTGCTGACCAATTCAGTAAATTTAATGTATTTCCTTTATTGACAGCTGACATTCGTGGACACATGTACACACTTATAGTTTGAACCAGACTGAAGATATTAGTCAATCACAACAATTTTAGAAATGAATCAGAAAAATTAATGCATAAATAAAAATACTATGTATACATTAATATTTAAAGTTACCCTAGCAACCAAATTTACCGTATCAGATTTATTTGTGCTTGAATAAGGCGAATATAAAGTGAGTGTTAATTAATCTTCTGCTTTAGTTTTTGACTTTCGTAAATGCAGAATTGGAGTACATATCAAGCTTATTGATTGCTGATTCAGGTTTGAAGCAGAACTGATATTTAGTATGCATCAAATGCATTAGTTCTTAAGATCAAGATTAAATGAATGATTTTCATCTCCAGCAAAAGTTTTCGAACTATAATTAATATAAAAGTAAAATTATGAAAGCGTTTACTATTTTCTCAGTACTACATTGTTATATGGTATATAGAAATTTAAAAAATTATAAAAACAAAAAGAAAGTTCTTTTCTCTTTCTTTCAATAAGGAGATTAGGGGTATTTAGAAAACAACTTTTTTTTTTTTTTTTTTTTTTTTTTTACATAATGTAAAAGGACATTTTTGAGAAGAAAAAATTATGACTAGCTAAATTATCTGCTGGGGAGGGTTGTGGTTGAGACTTTAATTTAGATTTTGTTGGTTATAACAATGAAAAGTGTGTTTTATTGATGGATTATTCATTGTTTTTGAACAGCTTTATTTTATTCCTATATTAAAACATTTTATTCATAGTTTACAAATGATTACAATTGCTGTTAAAATTAAGAGTTCATATACAGCATTTTATATTTATATTATATTACATTATTTTGCTTGACCAATTAAGTAATGCTTATTCATCCAGGTATTTTGAAAGTGCCTTTTATAATATAAATTCCTTTTGATAACATTTTCTTTTAACTGTTATGTGTTTAAAAAAACTTTCCTGAAAAAAATTATTTATCACTTTTCTAACTTCGCAAAATTTTAACATTAATAAAACTAAAAAAATGTATTCATATTAAAAAAAAAAAAACACTTTCCCCTCATTTATTATTATTATTTTTTTTAGGGCAATCGTTTACTTTTTGTAATTCAAATTTCTTGACACCAATTTCTACTCTAAGATGCAACATTAGTAACAAAAGCTATTTCAACTAACAGGGATGTTTTCATTTGTGAAATTCATTTTTAATATTTAAAAAAATTATATTATAATAAACATTCAAATTTTCTTAATGAGTAACACATAAATATAAACCTGCAGGTATATTATTTAAAATATACCAGTAGATATGTTGATTATTATAAAGGCTTTTAGTATTCCTTTGAACTATTTGGCCAAACCCAATATTCAGCTTTTAAGCCGTATATCCACGGAATGTTGCATCGCTACTTACAACCTTTTCTGCTCAGCATCGACTGAGCCCCGTTGTGTGACGTCACAACCGCCAGTTTCGGCCCCGTTCAAACGGAAGAGAACGCGATCGCGAAGGCCCCGGTTTAACCCATTTTTTAAACCAAGTTTTTTTCTGTCTGCTCTCATCATTGAAGAGATGCAATGGAGAAAGCTCTCCTTCTATAACAAGTGTTGCTTCCCAGCATGGGACATTAAATGCTGCTCCGGAACCCAGACCCAGCAGTTGCGAAATCGTTGACAGCATTAAAAAACTCATGCTAGGAAGTAAAACTGGTCACAAAAGGAGATACTTCTCCATTGCATCTTTTCAATGATGAGAGCAGACGGAATAAACCTGGATTCAAGATTGAAAATGAATTGGGCGGGATGACCCAACAGGGGAAAAATTCTTTATGATACTTATCTTTCCCCTCCTTGAAGCATTTCTGAATCTACTACTGATCAGAAATTTAAAAAGTCGAGCCACATTTAAATAACTTTTGATTCAGTAGTATTTTACATTACATATTCAAAAAGTGCTGCAACCCCCCCCCCCACCTAAAAAATAAAAAATAAATAAATCCTAAAGGGTAATATTTTGTTTTATTATGCATTTTGTATAGGTAAAATAAGCTTTTTTCTAAAAATTAGACCAAACTGAAACTGATTACATTGCTTTAGGGTAAAAGTTTATTTTAATGTACAACTTGTTTACGTCAAATAAGCTTTATCATTAAAATTAGCCCTTTCCACACAAAATTTTTTTATATTCGTGACTGCACTCAAAATTAGTGTAACCACTATTAACTTTAATTAACTTTTCTCCAATCGTATATAGAGTAGTAAATTATTTTTGTCCTTTTTACAACTACACTTTTTTATATAGTAAGGAGTAGCATAGGTGGATACAATTGTAAAATACAATAATATTTAATTTTATTGATATTTGAATAATTCATTTTAAATACACTTTTCATATTTTTGAAGCAAACCTATGTATTCAACACTAATTACGCCTTCTCTTGTGTGAACTATGGCAAAGAAAGGTTTAAACTGACAGTTTCTGTCGTTTTAAACATTCGGAATTGTTGCAATAGGTGATTGAGCAAGATAATTCGAAGGATTATTATTATATATATTCGTCATAAACAATTTTGTTAATTCAACAATTTCATTCGAAATTTTAGAGAAATATAATGATATGTTTTTACTTATATCACAAATAAACTTGTTGTCTCATTGGGGTGAAAAAGAAATCTTAAAACACTTCAAAGATTTACATTTAAAATTAATTGATGATATAGTTGGTGAGTTTCTGTTCGAGGAACAAATATCGTTAAAATGTTTTTCAAATACCGCAATCTCGTTATCAATATATTTATCACTTCCAGTTACAGTCGCTTCTGAAGAAAGAAGTTTTTCCAAATTATAAATTATAAAAAAATATTAACGATCATCAATGAGCCAAGAACAGTTGCCAAATTTATTAATCATTTCAATAGAATATCAAGAATTAGATAAAGTAGACATAAATAATATAATTGAAAGGTTTGCTTGTGCAAAAGATAGAAAAGTTTCACTGTAAATAATACTAGTGGTTCCTTTTAAAAAAATCTCAGACGAAACCAGCTTATTCCAAGCAATACCAGATATAATTATCAAATAATTGAATTTGTACTCTTACGAAGAAATATTTTTACCGTAAATATATTTTTTGACATGATGACATGTTAACAAATTTTAGATATGCAGGCAAAATTTTAGTACTCTTTTAAGGATATTAATTTTTTAAAAAGAATTTTAGGGGTTATAATGTGACTTTCGGGTTTTCTTTGTGCAAACTGTTTTATAATTTTAGAAAGATCTAATTCAACAATTGACCTACAACGTTTTTTCCTCAACATTAAACGAATTTTATTTCTTTTTTTTTTTATAGAGCCATAATTTTTAATTTACGTATACGTATTTCGATTCCAAAGTTGACGTTACGTATACGTAATCATACGTATTTTTATTTCGTACCACGTTTTTAAACATTTTATTAATGCATTGTCATGCCTTTGAAAACATTTCGAACAGTGCGCAATTTTCTAAATTATGTAGTAGAAAAGTGTTTTTTTTTTCCTAATAATTCATTGATGATAGTAATAATTTTTTTTTATAATTTTTCGGTTTTTCGGCGTCTTTAATAATGAATATATTATTGGCTCTCGTTTGGGCGTTCTTTAAATATGCCAAGTTTAACTTTCTCGCCAACCTCCTGATCATTTTTCCATTGAATTTGACTTCCGTTTAATGCTGCAAATAATACTCGCTGGCATCCTTCATTCCTGCTGAACTTATACTGACCGCCCTTCTACATAAGTTCTGGACATTTTAGTGCTATGTATTGGCGGAACTCTTCACTACTGCCTTTTTAAAAAATTGACTGCTTGATTGTTTTCGCTGTTTCTATCCCGTTAACGAAAGACATCGATGCGCTTCTTTTGCTGTGATTTATTTCTGCGAGGTGCCAATCCTCTGAACAGGCGGATACTTCAACCGTCGTGTGTGTTATCACAGCCGGTTATTTATTTTTCTGTGGCGGACAGCTTTAGACGACTATAGACCTAGTCGAAATAGTTTCAGACGACTAGCAGGACGTCATTATTTGGAACAGTTATTTATATAAAACAACACTTTCAATGATGATATCTTGTTGGTTCATAATACATTTCGAAGCCCTTGGATTTTATGTTAAAGAGTTGGGAAAATAACAGGTAAATTTTAAGTTTCACTTCTTTTAATATATATACTCTCATAGTATGTTTTAGTGTATAAAAGTGTTTTCCTCCGTAAAATTTAAGTCATGTAGTATACAGCAGGTAGATATAGGAATTTTTTTTTCAGAATAGCTAACAAAAAATCTTTTGATCTAAAGAAAATTTATAATAAACAAAATGTTACCCTAATGTTATGTGTAACAATAGTGCAACTTTATTTATTACTAGCTGAAGTACCCGTTCTTCGCACGGGAATGAATGGACTTTTTGATATTACGATTTGTGGTGATTACTATTCATTGTAATAAACAGATATAGCAAAGTGGATATCGCGTTATATTGTGTCCAATAATCATGCATACCGAATTGCAAGGCAATCGTTTGTACGGTGCAGAAGGCCATGCGGCGTAGCGCAATCTAGTGGCGAGTTTTAGCAAAACGGATACGGCGAAAATATTTTTCGCATTCAGATATCGATGTATACGAATTTTCATGACTATCGGCTGGACAGTCCTGAAGTTCATGTGTTGACGCGACATCTAGTGGCAAGTTATAGGAAAATGGATAGCGCCAAACTCTTCCCCGTGTTCAAATATCTATGTATACCTATTTTCATAGCGATCATTTGCACAGTCAAGAAGTGATACACTGCAGGGCCATCCAGTGGTTCAATAAAGTAATGATTTGCTACAGCGCCGTCAAGTGGCGAGTTATAGCAAAATGGATAACGCCAAAATATTCTCATTGTTCAAATAGCTATGTATACTGATTTTCATAGCGACCGTGTTCAACTATCTATGTATACCAATTTTCATAACGATCATTTGCACAGTCAAGAAGTGATACACTGCAGGGCCATCTAGTAGTTAATTAAAGTAATGATTTGCTACAGCGCCGTCAAGTGGCGAGTTATAGCAAAATGGATAACGCCAAAATATTCTCATTGTTCTAATAGCTATGTATACTGATTTTCATAGCGACCGTTTGAATGGTCAAGAATTTGGCCTGCTGCAGCGTCATCTAGTGGCGACTTAAAATAATAATGCATTGCAGTGTCATCTAGTGGTGAGTAACATCAAAAGGAACGCAGTTAGAATATATTCTTCGTGCTTAAATGTGTAAGTATAAAAAATTTTTGCCGATCGGTCGAACGGTATAGAAGTTGATGCTTTTCAGCGCCATTTAGCGGCAAGTTACAGCAAAATGGATAGTGAAAAATATTCTCCGTGTTCTAATATTCGCGTGTACCAAATTTCATCGAAATCGGTTGGACGATATTCGCATAGCAAACGGCTAAACGGAATAGAATTCGACGTTCTGCTGCGCCACCTGGTGGCAAGTTAGAGGAAAACGGATAGCATAAAAAGCTTCTCCATGATAAAAGACTTAGGTGAACCAAATTTCATGGTGCAACGGTGCAACGGTGCTGGAGTTTTTCAACCTCATACACTCATACCAACATTCATTTTTATCTATAACCAGTGTCATTATATATCCCAGTCTCAAATAAAATCCAGTTTCAAATCTAAGCCTCGCCAAAGTGCCAACATACGCCATTTTGCAAGCGTTTTTTCAGGAAATCATTCGAAGCATTGACTTAGCAGCAATAAATCAATATAATGCGGAAAAACCTATGAGTTGATCCATGGAGCGCGCGAAAAAGTAAAGCAAGCCTTTATTTGAAAAGTGGAATCACTTAATACAGCCGAATTTTTTAAAATTATCAACTATAACGTGTTTTATTCATCATTACTCCGATGTACTAAATGAGAAGATTTCAATTTTCTGAAATTTGGCGGAATTCCCCCAACTTAAATCAATGTACTCATATGGCGAGAATTCTGGATATAGATCAATTGAAATCCCTTAATAACTGCATTATTTCTTCACGGATCATTAAAATTTAACGCTGCATTCTAATAAAACCTTTGCACTTGTTTTCAAAAATCTATTTCCTTAAGCTCTCAATAAATTGCGCCAAGCCGAAATCTGTGTAAACCGCTAGAACTCACTTTCACAAAATCGGCATTTGAGCCATTTTATTTTTTCGCCAAACTAAAATAATTTACCTATTAGCCTCGGAAATCTTCAATTCTTATTGTTTTGCGTGTAAAGCATTACATTCCTGCTCTGATTTCCCATGCACACGATATTATAATTAAAAAAAAAATAACCTTACGAATATAAACTAACAAAAAAAAATCATTATTATTCTTTTATTTTTACTTTGAGAATTTAAAACATTTTATTCGGCAAAATCGCCACACATGGCAACCACGATCCTTATTTCACACTTTTTTCACTACAGGGGTTACAATTACGGAAAGCTTTTTGCGTGAATAGCATAAAAAATCTCTTAAATTCCGGGAACGGGTGGACTTTCAAAGTTTTAAAGTGGACTATGAGTTATTCTATATTATTTTACATATCTGTGCTAAATTTCAGGCCGATAGGTCCATTTTTGTGGATTTGTATACGAATCAAATCCACAAACAAACAAACAAACAAATAAACAAACAAACAAACAAACAAACAGAATTTCATTTTTATTTATAAGAGTACTTCCTGTAAGATTTTGATTTATATATGTATATATATATAAACTCGGCTATTCGAGCCTTGTCAGGGGGGACCCCTGAACCCCCTAATTTTTTAATTTCATTATTGCCATATTAAAACGATATTAATCGAGTATGTCATTTTATCTTATCTTTCGTGTATTTCGCCTGGTCACCCTATGTTGAAATTTTTATGATTGTAACCAGGGACGTACCCAGAAAAAAATTTAGGGGAGGGTCCAAACGGTGATAAAGGTAGGATTTTCCACGAAAAGACTTCATCATTATTACATTGTTTGCAAAAACTGAAATTTCGGGGAGAGTCCGGACCACCCCCCTGGGTACTGCCTTAAATGTAACCTATTTATAGATAAATACATGGGATGCCTATTCACAGTTTACGGAATATTGTAACAATAGATTAAAGCTTTTGTGAAGTAATAGTATTTAAATATATGTAAAATTATGTCGCTATTTGGGGGGGGGGCACATTTTCCGGACAATTTTCAATAAAGGGGGGGGGGGTGAGAGATAAAATGACATAGTCATTAATATATATATATATATATATATATACTAACCGTAAAGTACTATAGCTCATTTATAAAATCTCTGACTCTTGAAATATTCAAATTAAACTGTTTATAAATGATTTTATGTTGGTTCTGAAATGTGTTACCGCCTCTCTTATAAAAAAATCTTAAACGACTGCAAATTTGTAAGAAAATTGCAGTTTATGAAAACTGCACACAATTATGATCACTAATGATAGGCGCACATAATTTGCAAACGATTGACCAACGGATTTTGCTGTTTTTATCTTTCATTTGTTTTATCTTTTAAAATGTTGTGTTGTAAGGAATGTTTTTCTTTTGCGGGGTGGGGGTTGATGAATCAGCCCCCTACCCCAAATCCGCCACTGGCTCGTATTTTAATTATGACAGCATAACTGTAAATAGGCACTAATCCGGTACCGTGCCATTATATTGCAGTCACTATTAAGATACCAGGCCAGTGCCTCTATTTTTAATAATAGCCGGCACCCGACCGTATCATTTTGGGCATTATAAACTTAATGGACCAGTGCCTTTATTGTGAGTAACGGCCGGCACATGCAGTATGCCAGTAGAGTGCCGTTGCCTTCCCAGGCTTCTGGCAAGGTACTTCTCGGGCGACCACTTTTGGTACGATTCAGTTACTTTTTGCAGTGTCGGGCCGGTGCTGGACGTAAAGGCAGAAAGGCACTGACAAGGTACTCCGCCAGCAGGTGTGTGTTTGCTCGGGAGCACGTATACCGCATGTATTGGGTGAGTTTTCGGCGGTGCCGGATATCCATCGGGCGGCTGTGTCCCGCAATCTCGAAAGATAAGGCTGACAGAAGAGCATAAATTCTCCGTAATTGGAATTGTCGCGTTTAAGGGGTCAGTTAGAAATGCAAAAGAAACCCCACTCTCCAAAATAAGCGATTTCCTCACCCACAAGTCCGAAAGAGCATTGACCCCTCACCCCGCACCTTTCGCATGGGGAAGCTGAATTGAGGGGTTAACAAAAAAAAGTAATGGTCATTCCTAGACAAATGAAAGTATGCTTTATAAGCTGTTATTAGGTCTTAAAAACAGTTGACCGTACGAAAAGATATAACGTGCAAGAAAAAATCTCAAACATATGCTTTTTGATAGATATCTTTTGAGTTTTACTCTTTCCAAAATAAAATCCTGCGTGTGACCCCTGCGCTTATGAAATTACAAACGAAATCGGCCTTTTATAATCTAAAAAAGCAATTTCTGGGGGGGGGGGGGGATTTACCGTTTAAGGATACGGATTTTTCAGTTACCTCATAATTTCGAAGCATATGTTAATGTTTCTGATATATATTATTTGTTTCTATAATTTCATAGAAATTGGGCACTTTATGAGATAAATATTGAAACTCAATGCAATCTCTCTGGTCAGTACCTTGAAAAACTTAATTAAAAGCCAAGTGTATAGAAGTGCGAGTATAAAAAATGAATTAAATTGATAAAGATTTAAATGGTGTCAGTAAATTAATATTTATAAATCATTTTCAGTAGACCTAATCTGTGTTTAATGCGAATTAAAATGATGATTAAAATTCTGAATTTTTATCAACATTTTTTTTTATCAACATTTATTTGTATTTGGATCTTATTTGTATTGAAACCAAGTTTCTGTAATGCAATAATAATTATTTCTGTGTCAATTAATCGATTAAATGGTTCGAATATTCGATTAATTTTTTTCCTGGCTATTTCTATTCGGCTAATTCGATCACATTGCTGTGAAAAATATATTTATTCACTATTGAAGTTTGATTAAAATCATATTTTCTTCTATAAGATTCGGCCTTCCTAGAGTGTAAATCTTCGTTGAAACAGCGTAACTTGCTGAGTGTAATTCTTTGTTATTATTGATTATGAAATTTATATTGTTACTCTAAAAACCTCTATGATGATTTCAAGAAGTTTGATTTGTGTTTTGAACGTAAAGAGAAAACCTTGTGAATAACATCTAATTTCACATAAAAATCATTATAAATTTTGATCTCATATATAGGTAAATAACTATGGTACTTAAGTTATCAGTAACTGCCTAGGTATCATAATTGAGCATCTGAAGGTTTAACCAATTTATACATTATTTTACTTTTTAAAAATCAAAAAATGCTTCCACCGCCAAAATTCGGTGAGCTAGGATGATTTTTATTTTGCAATACCTGCTTAAGCAAGACTTTTCACATTAAAAAAAAATTATATATACATATGCATTATTATTGTACATTTTAGTCCTTTTTAAAATAAGATTTATTGATTTATTTTATTTTATTCACAATTACTATTAAACACATTGGGCGAGGAGAGAACTAATTGAATCGATGAGTGCCGATACCACCTCAGTCACAAAAAGGAAATTTTTCAGGAGAGAGAAAAAACTTCATAACTCCTCCAAATTTGAGATTATTTTATGTGGCAAGTTTATCTGTGAACTATAGATGCCAAAGTTGTTTCAAATATTTTGAGATTTTGTAAAAATCGTGTAAATGTTTGTTCTCGTATCCCTCAAAAACAGCTTTAGGGAGTAGAATGAAATTTAGTAACATAATGATCAGTAACAACTAAAACAATAAATGCCTGATTTTGTTTTATCTTAAGTTTGAATAAATTTTAAAACTTTGCAAAATTGTATTTAAAAAAAAAAGAGAAATCACTATAAGGCGTCCGGAGTTAATATATTAGCTAGCTATTTAATTTTTAAAAAACTGTTGGATTTTTTAGATGTTTATTTGCCGTTTTAGGTTTTTTGAAACTTTTGAGTTTTCTGGAGGCATAATATTTAAATTTTGTAAGGAATCAAACAAAATTTAGTTATATGAGAGGAATGACCTCTTGACATTAAAAATTTCCACTAAAACAAAACGTTAAGTTTGAATACAAATACCTTCTCTACTGAGAATTTCACTCAGCACTTACTTACAATCTAACATGGAATCATTTAACAATAGACAGAAGTTATATCGTTGCTTTCAATAATTTTGCCTGTAATCTACTTCCATTTTTTGTACTCCTATAATGCTAAGTCAGGCTTTTTTGAAATCTGCATTACATACTAATCTAAGACAGGTAACTTCATCTAATTATTTGAGACAATTCAATTTAAAGTAATTTAAAAAAATATATGCTTTAAATAAAAACAGGTTGATAATGAATTTATCCTAATTTCAGCATTAAGCTTCTGATAATCACAATATTTTTAGCACTATGTTTAAAATTTCAAATTTTGATACCTACAACCTCTGGTGATAAAAAAAAAGTTGCAAAAAATGAAGATAAATGCCTAAATTGTTATTAGATAGCAACATTTGATAAAAGGTTCTATTATATAAAGAATTAAAGCGTGACCTGTTTGGGATACCCTGTATATTAAAACTTATCTACAGATAACAATCTTAATAGCTATTTTCTGCATTTACTAGAAATTGTATGCAAGTGTATGCACTTGGCTAAAATAACTAACATAAGAGTCAATTACTGGTGAAATCCAATTTTTCTTACCCAATAATTGATATATAGGTCATCTTAGATAAATAAATAATTTTGTTTATTAAAAAAATCTCTACGTATTTACTTTATGAACTATTATCTAATACGAATGTAGGAAAAAAAGGCAACAGGAAAAAATGCCCCCCCCCCTCCACAGCAGAGCCTGTTTATCGGCAGGGCAACCGGGGCACTTGCCCTGGGCCCACCAATTTCAAGGGCCCAAAATTTTTGTACTTTTCAACACTGATTGTTATTTATTAATTCATAAAAAACTTTGTATAAAAATTTGGATTGTCATTATCTTGAGTCGTAAGCTGATTCTCTGACATTTTACTGTACTAAGGGTCCTCTAAAACCCACGAGCATTCGATCAAAATCCGTGAGCCAGTGTTTGAGCCTCTTTTTGCAAATTTTATTATAAGAAAGTCTCATCAGTTTTAAGATTCGTACTGTAAGTTTTTCGATTCTTTTCATTTATATTTTAAAGGAGTTTAGTATAGAAGTGTACGTATATGTACTATAGTATGTGTCTAGATATTCATTTGTGAAAATAAATTTTATCCATGTATGCAAAATCATTTAATATTCGTTACTGCAATGTATGCATATATTTAGTATCTAAACTTGATATATATTTCTGCAGATAAATATGTGCCCAGAACAACTTAAATGCGGACTATGTAATTTCTCGTAAATGCAAAGGCCCAAAAATTTGTATTTGCCCAGGGCCCAATGTCGTGATGATCGGGCCCTGCTCCACAGAATTATAATTTTCATAGGTGCATGGGGGGTACGTGCACTCACATGACAAATCAAATGTAGGCTATAAAAGATTCTTTTGTAAATTGAAATGCATTTATTAGAGAAAAGACTAAAAACAATTGTGACCCCTCCTCTCTGCAGAATTTTTTTGGGTCCGCCCCTGATTTTTTTAAATAGTGGACAAAAACTTACTTTGATTTGCTTTTAACGAGGCTCTTGAATTTGCAAAGGGGGGGGGGGGGAGGTCGTCAAGCACCCACCTGCCCCTATATGGGCTCAGAGTAAGTGTGAAGATACTATTTAAAATGCTATTGTAAAATTCTGTTGTATTTTGATATCAATAGAAATAATTATAACAATACTATAGTTCAAAATAGGCTTTTTTGAACTCTTTTAATTTTAATTAATTTATTTATTTAGGTTTTTTGTGCGTGTGTGTGAGGGGAGTTATGCAAAAAACGGATAAGAAGTATGATGATAACTTATCTGGAAGCATTTAAAATGTATTAAAATAAATAAAATAAAATGCATCAGATATTTAAAAAGGCGCTTAAAGTGATACACATCAGTAAAAATAAAATAATTTTCAGATTTAATTTTACAGCTAAGTCAAAGTAATATTAGAAAAACCAAACAGATAGCTAAAAGATTAGTTTTTTTTTTTTTTATTTATTCTTTTTTTTAAACTTGTCATGGTTACTGTGAAGTGAATAAAGCGTGAATGTGACACAATTTATTTAAGGTGATTTGATCATTAAAAACTGCCGGTTTGTAGATATATTTCTCATTAATTAATACATATTTAATAATGTCCTTTTGCTATGAGCCTTGATTTCCCTTTTTTATTTCGTTTGAAGAGGGGTACGCCTGACCAGGAAAGACAAGTCAATTATCTTTTAGACGGTCCCTCTTTTGAACCCCAACACCCCGGCTAAGGCATAAATCCCGTAAATCGTTTTTCGATGTAATGGGATACCACGCCATCGGGCAACACTACAATCCAGAGCAATGCCGTATATTCTCTACTGAAAACTAATATGGCACTGTAAAATCATATTTTTGTTTCAAAACTGAATATTTATAGGGGTACCACCTCCCGAGACTCGGTTTCATTATATTTTCCAACTGAATAAGTACGTCGAATAGTAGAATGATACTTAAGTTTCGAAGACTGAATTTTTTTTTTTTTCTGCAGGGGCGCTAAATCGGTGTTTGCACAAAGGCGCCTGACACATCCGCGACGGCCCTGGTTATATTTCCCTCTCCTAAATGCATTTTCTATACAATATTAAAATGCACAGGGTCAGTGGCACAGAAAAAAGTGAAATAAAAAGGGAAAGTGCACAGATTAAAGAATATGGTTCATAAGAATAATCGATTATTTCACAAGAAAAATTGACAAATGCTTGTAGGCTTGAGATTTGTTAAACAGAGGTTTCTAATATCTAGTATTTCATTAATTAGTTTTTTTTTTTCAACATAAGATTATAGTCCTTTATAACGGTCCTAAGTAAAGAAAAGAAAACTTTTTCTTCAATGTCGCACACAGGCGAATTTTTAAAAATCTTTTAGTCAAA
The DNA here is from genome assembly GCA_038373885.1 of Cheiracanthium punctorium. Taxonomy (NCBI): domain Eukaryota; kingdom Metazoa; phylum Arthropoda; class Arachnida; order Araneae; family Cheiracanthiidae; genus Cheiracanthium; species Cheiracanthium punctorium. Next base: position 146,243 of record JAWZYV010013292.1, read on the forward strand.
GCCTATATATGGATTTAAGCATGATCTAAAGAAATTGGGGGGGGGGGGGATGATTGGCATACGATAATAATTGTTTTGAGTCATCTGTTATCCTCAACACCCCAAAAAACTTTTACTTTGCCGACAAGATTTTCATTTTTTTTTTTTAATCTTTTGAATTAGTCTCTATAATATTTAATTAGTTGTCGAAGAATATGACGACATTCTCAGAAGATGAACCTAAAATAAATTTGAAAAAAAAATATTTTCGTTAATTTTAATTGTTGTTGTTAATTATTTAACAATGAGGAGAGTAGTAAGTATTAGCAACTACAATTAACATAGATATTAAGCTACGATGCGGAACTTTATTATAATCTTTGTAACGTAGTCTGATTCTAATGAATTTATAACTTTATAGTTAAATAAAGTCAATCATTACATGAAGTTTAACTCGAAGATTTGATTTATTTTGATTTTTGCAAAATGAACTAAAGAAAATAATAGCTATATTTGTTTTTTAAATACACAAATATATACCCCCAAGGTTCACAGTCCATTATAAAAGTTACACCAAACACTTATAAAACACGAGAATTTTCTTTTTAATAACTTCAAATTTAAACAACTATCAGTCGTTATCTACTAGACGACAAACTTTTCAACAGTGGATGGGCGTTAACCCTTTAAAGCGCAGTGATCCCGCTCTGGGAACGCCAAACTCTGACGTTATGACTGTTGCCAATCGCGAAGAATAGACTGGATTTCTATAAAAATAGTTGCGGGTGACATATCTCTACGAGAATCCTTTATTTTTAGCACGTCATTTCGCGTAAAAAAATGATCCACGATTCTTTTTAACAGCATCGACATCTGCTGAAAAATGGAAGAATGCGAGACCAGCTGGATAGATAGCCCAATGCTGAAAAAAAGGCAGCAGTTGCCATCGCTCGACTTAACTACCAGCAAGATGGCGGACGATCGAAACGTTCAACGCGTTGAACGTTTCGATCGTCCGCCATCTCGCTGGTAGTCAAGTCAAGCGATGGCAACGGCTGCCCTTTTTTTCAGCATTGGGAAAGGGTTGCGCCTCAAAGGGTTAAAACATTCGATTCAAATATTATGCAGGCTGTTATTGGATTCAAGAAACCAATAGGAATCGAAAAAATAAATCACGTGACTGTCGTGGCTGACTTCGTATGTTGGAGTTTTGACCGCGAAAATTCGAAAATCGGCCTGTGTGTGTCGTCGTAAATCATATTTTTCCCATTATAAAAACCAACATCAAAACTTAAACCATAGATCAAAATAAATTCCCGGTTTGGCGAGATTCTAAAACAGCTCCTCAAGAGGACACAGTTTGATATTTCTCACGAGATTAAATTCAATTAACTACTTCTTCTGTTGAATTACGGACGATTTAAGTATTTAAATCGAGCATTTTTGATTCTGCATGAATTGTTTCTATTTTCAGATACGAGCACGATCTTTTAATTGTGTAATAGTCTTTGTAAATAGCAAACTTGCTGCAGTGATAGAAAATATTCTTAAACATGTAAATTCCAAATTTTCTGAAGCGCAACTCGTTTAGTTGTGCTTAAATTAAGTTCTTTTACACTCAAAACATTTTGCTATCGTTTAATATTTAATTGTATGTAATTTATTGTATTCAATTCACCAAATGTTACTCAGAAAAGAATTCAGAAGCTCTAATGAGTTTCATCATTATAATGATTTTTAAGTCTTATAATTTGAAAACTTCTTTCATACCTTCTGTATTGAATTTCTTAACCTGTATTTGATTATAATAATAATAATGTTACAAATTAATTTTTTATTTTGAACCACGGACGATTTAAATACTTAAACGGAAAATTTTAAATTCCGCATAATTGTTTTTATTTTCAGCATAATCTTTTAATTGTTTTAATTATGTAATAAGATCATTATATTATGAATTTATAAAATAAAAAATTTGTTACGATAATACAAATCAGATCTCAATGTGCCGCGTTAATAAATATTTCTGGTGTGTTTGTTATATTACTGTATTTACAACTAACTGAACGATAATATCGATTAACGATCCAACGATAATACTATACTAGTATAGCCTGTGTAGTTTAAAAAGGAGCGACTATCTCAACTTTTACTTTAATTTAGTGTACTTTTATGACTTTATTTTTATTGAACATAAATCAGTAATGGTTTATTTATAAAAAGACCACAAGTGTCACACAATTTTGAATACGCGTTTAAATTACGTCTACTCACACACAGCCAAGTGTTGAATGAAAAAGAATGCGCTTATTCTTTAAACTCTCCAGCTGTAAGTTGAAAATTGTTTATGAATTCGCTTTGCCGTGCTCTAACTGCCGCAAATATGCATCGATTGCTACGAAACTGCTATGAACTGTACGATATATACATTACAGAAAAATGTGCATACAACATCAATAGATTTTCCCACAAGAGCACTCAAAACTATTTCAACACATTACTCCATACGGGCAGTCTTTTTTGAAATTGTCTTTTAGTGACGCGTATTTCCATTGCGATAATGACTCAATGAAAGAAACATTAAAACTGTTCGCTCTCATCGTTGAAAGGACACGGCAGCAGCGATTCTCCCTTTTATATCCACCGTTGCTTCCTGGCATGGGTCTTTGAATTCTACTTCAAACAAATCAAAATTTACACATGTTACAGTTCCCTTATCAGAAATTGCGCATGTAGTATATTTATAGCTCATTTAGCATTAAAAAGACGTAACAATGATTTCCCTTTTGCAATAGGTCTTAGTAAATGCCCCTAAACCAAATATAAAAGTGAAGTTTGATAGCCTCGAGGCGGGGCAACGATAGATATAAAAGGGAGAATAGCTGCTGTCGCGTCCTTTCAACGATGGGAGCGAACAGGTTAAATGTTTCTTTCGTTGAATTAATCTCTCAATGAAAATATGCGTCCCCTTTTAATTGTCGCCCGGCACTTACTCTACCTGCCATACCATAGATGCGGCAGTGTGTATAAATGAAGTTTATAAAAGAAGCCCCCTTTGAAAATGATTTACGTACACGCTAAAAAGTGTTTCGTTGAATTCAACAAAACTTGTTAAGTAGTTTTGTAGCTTTGTTTTGTTGTTTTAACAAAAGTGTTTTTCATTCAACAAAATTAATTTAAATAAATGCTTTGATTTTTGACAAAACTGAGACTTTGTTAAAAACTGAGAACCAATGAAATTTGAAATCGCTCGACAGTCAATTTACGCGTGCGTCAGAACATGTGCGGGATTGTGAAAGACAACCAGACTCGCCCAAAGGAGAAATGTTAGCTAACAAAGCTGAGAAAGGATCTACACTGTCTGCTAATACATTTAAAAATGGATAATATCACACACATCATACATAAAAATAAATTGGGTTTTTCCTCAGTTTGTTGGAAATTTCAGAGGTAAGCCTAATTCGCTTATCTATTTATAAAAATTTAGATTATTAGTTTAGTGTTTTTATACAAGTTTCTACAGATTTAGATTTAAGCCACTCAGTGTCCGTTAGACTAGCTTGGTTAAAACAATCAGAATAACTTTTTCACAATGTAAAGGGCCACAAAATATCGAAGGATGTAAAAAATCTTGGTCCGTAAAAATATTAATTTATGTATAGGCTCGATGAAAAAAAATCTTGAATATAAGGTAAGCCGGACAATACCGAATTATAAATTTTTTGGGTGTATTTCGAAAATATTTTTGTAGTTGAAACTTAAAGTGTTGCACATATTTTTTAAATCCATATCTTTTTCATGTCAGAAACAGTTTAATCCGCATACTATGCCGGAAAGAAAATCCATTACGGTTTTAACACTTTACCTTTTTTATATCTTTTCTAAGAGAAAATACATTCATTTTTCAAATGAAACATTCCGGAGATAAAAATGTTTACAGGGTTGCCACTCAATTTCTGAAAATAAAAATTCCCTGACTTTTTCAGACCATCATGTGATAAAAATCCAGACTACTTTTTATGTTTATGACATCAACTTTGCATATGTTCTTTAATATTTTTAGTTTCTCAAAGTAATGTTGAACGTTGTTTGTTTACAAACACTGATTTTCCAGGTTTTGGGCCAAATTTGCAATTTTCCCTGACTTCTTCCTGACTTATTTTGCCAAAATTAAATTTCCTGACTTTTCCAGGTTTTCCCTGACCAGTGGCAACCCTGGTTTATATTACGTAGATTATTATTAGCTTTGTATAACTCATAGGTTCCCAACGTGGGCGATAGCGCCCCTTTGTGGGCGTTTGAGGCTTTCAGGAGGGCAGTAAAAGACCCAGAGAAAATTAGGGGGCGTTGATATGGCACGGAGGGGCGTGGGAAGATTAACCAAATATAGTCTAAAAAAGACTTAAAAATTACGCTGATAATATTTTAATAAAAATAAATTTTAACAAAAATACTTTTTAATATAATTAAATATGCGTTTTGATTGCTCTCTGAAACTGTCAATTTATTAATTTAGAAAGCAATAGTTTATTATCTATTATTTCGTATCATCAAAACCCCTGCCTGTCCTTATAACAGGTAAGCTAAAACTTTTATTCCTCTTTCTTAAATGAAGAAGAAATTCAGTAGCGTTTCAATTCCAACAATATTCTATCTATTAGTAATTTTTCTTAAATTTAATTCTTGTTTTCACCATGCATTGTGTACGCTCTTGTTTCTCTGGAGTGGAAGGGGGCAGTATTGAAATATTCACTAGAAAAGGGGGCAACAGTTCAAAAAAGGTTGGGAACACCTATGGTGTAACTTTTATAAAAGCGGTTAATTTCTTTCTGCGTAGATAAGTGATTGTATATGAAAAGAAGAAGACTACTGATTTCGGGGCGGATCGTTTGGCAATTCAAAACACAGCTTCAAAATAGCTGACGCTGATACTCCATTTCTCATTTTCACTGAAACCTTCCTTGATCATTATCAAATAAACTAGAAAGTTTGAGAAAATACACGCATTTATTTTATTTATCAAGAACGCAAAAGCAATTTTTGATTACCTAATTAAGTTTTCGTATTGGGAAAAAAAAACCTGGCATCGAATTTCTTTTATTTAACTTTATAAATATCTAAAAACACTAAAACAAAAATATGAATTTTGATGAATAGATAAATTATTTAGTCTTATTTCTGAAACTTTCGACCAACAGTTTGTGAGTTAAAAACATAACAATAAAATCAACTAACCAATTTTGATAATTAGCCAGCACAACACCAATTAACGAAGAAAGTTTGTTAATTCAAACATATAATTAGGTTGATTTTAGCTAAATAAACCGTTTAAACAACGTTTGGTTAAATTAACAAAACATTTGGCTATTTCAACCAAACTGTTTGGATAATTGACAAAATGTTTTGTTGAAATAACCAAACAATTTTGTTAATTCAACAAAAATTTGGCTGTCGCTATTTCAACAGGATAATTCTGTTGATTTAACAAAATTTTGTTGATTCAACAAAACAGTTTTTAGTGAAACTTTCATAGTTTTTTTTTTTTTTTTTTTTTTTTTTTTTTTTTTTTTTTAACAGAGGTAAACAGAAGAACCGTCAATGATTTATGCTCTAAGGGCAGAGATTAAAATAAATACTACATCTGCCAACCTCCAGGGGGAAAAATTCTGTAGATTTCTCAACAAAATCCTACAGAATCTAAAAATTTTCAATAGAATAAAATTAGCTATCATGCCCCTCCCACCCAACTGCGTTAATGAGTTGATAAAAATATTACAAAAGCTGTAAACTTAATGTGTTATTAAAAGTTAAAACTGAGGATTGTAGGCGAAACTACTTTACAATAGTTAATGAAAAATGATTTATTTTGTATTTGTAAATAAGGGCGAGATTGAATTGAAACACAATTCGAACGTTTTCCGCGTCGAACAAGGGAAACTTCGAAATATATCAATTTTTCTTATTCAACTGAAACAAACCAATCGTGTTTTGATCACGTGACAGCACGATAGGTTTGTTCATTGGAAGCATTCTGCCAAGACATTCGAACTGTGGACTGAAAAACGTTCGATTCGAACTCGATCGCGCGCGTTTCACTTGAATCTCGCCCTAAATCTTTCACAAACGCATGCATATCTGTTAGGTAGATATGATCTTAAAAATGAACCCGTAACTTCGCAAGCGTGTTTTAATATCATAGATTTGTAAAATTAAGAATATGTATAATTAATGAGTAAAACACAAAGTACCTATATACTGCAAGTATGACATAACCTTCACGACAAAATATATAACAGCAGAAACAGGAGGCCAAACAGTATGATATAATAGGCATCCATATTTAATACTACTGCATTGGAGATTTATATAGATGAATGCTAAATGAAAAATTGTCATTCCTAAGAAAGACGGAAAAAGATTGAAATTGAAAAGCTTGAACATTATTTTTTGTGCAATTTAATTAAAAAAGGCAGATTTCTGTGCTGTCGCAGAAATCTGGAAGGTTTATATCTCGGACAGAAGACCGGAAAAAAGCACTATATTTTGCAGAAGACATCCGGAAAAGATGGCATGTATAAAATACTTGTGTTTCATATTGGTTTCAGTCCGTTCGATATTATTGTTGGAACGACTTGCCGTCATGTATTAGCGACGTGTCAGTCCAAATAAGGCCCTCTTAGAAAGTGTTTTATAATCCATTCGTTCAGTATGTAGTGTTGTTTTGTCTTAGGGTTTGATGAATTTACCGCAGCAACACCAAAATTTTGTTTAAATAATCATTAGTTATTATAAGGGGGCTCTTCTTGTCCCTTTTCATTAACATGAGCGTAAATCATACGAAATCATTGGTAGAGGGGTGTAATAATTTCTTGGTCAAAAAGGACGACTGCAACTTTTTAAAAAAAATTATTTTCATACCACAAAATTACATATACATACAAAAAGAACAAGTTTTAACACCGTGAACAATCATTGTGCTGGATTTCATCATATTATCAAAATATTATTACCCTTTGAGCAGGAAGTTGAACTGCGGCAATTATCGTCGTCAAACAGCAAAAGTTAATATTGTTGCAACATTTTTAACTTTTTCATATACAGTCAATATAACCTAGTTTTCAGGTGGTGGTTGGTCCCTCATATGGAATCAGTCCAAAATTAGGGACAAACAAGTAGAAGTCCAACCCCCTCGTTGGCACCGGCACCCTTCTTTCCATGGTCTATCCATGGACACGACAACAACAACAGCATAGCAGAGTTGAGCATTTGAAGGACCAGCCGAAGCACTTTATAAAAGGTTGGTAATTCTTTTCGTCTTCTAGTCATTTTAAATCTTGAATCCAAA